>JAFEMH010007050.1:0-103562 GCA_022495995.1 Adenophora triphylla var. japonica
AGTCGATACTTGGTATATAGGTGGACCCCACTTGCACTTCAATATCTCTCTCCTAACCCAGGGCAGGATAACAAAATTGGTTTAACAATCCACGTACCGAGTATCCTTTTTGAAAAAAAAATTTTCAGAAAAATACTAGCACTGCCCTTTGAGCGGGTTAGACTCCACATCCTTGATTTCATTAATCGTGCTTGCTTTCTTTTACCTTGCATTGCATCATTTTGCATCTTGGAATCTGTGCATACTTTGAACGGGAAACAACCCGAAAAATAGCAAAAGGAGTGGAACTTTACAGGAAAATTGATCCATGCGATCGTAATTTAATCCTCGCTAGGATTAAAGCCATACGACCTCATTGGCTTAATTCCACCGGGAAAAATCATGGTTAATCTGGCGATCCTAAGCGGCTTGGGGCTATTCAGCTCACATGGCGGCCAGGGCTCCCAATGAAGAAAATTTACGATGCTTATGTGTTGCATTTTTCCCCGTCCGAAAATCATTCCTTTAAAACACATTTATGAAAATCCTCTGTTTTAACTCAAAAAGGAACAAATTTTTAGGAGACCGCACACTTCTGGCGCACTTTGATATCATCTGTACACTTTTGCACGCACGTCCCTCAAACCCGAGGGTGGTTCCGAGTATGATCACGGAGCAGCCTTTCCACGATGCTCACGGGCGCGCACGGAATCATCCCAACCTCCCCATGGCTGACCGATTAATCGAACCGATACACCAGTCCGTGTCACACGTTTCAAAAAACCGTAGCTTTTGGATTGGTTTTGGTCTAGTCCCCAGTGTCATATAGCCCGGTTGCATACCCACGTAAAGGTCAAGCCTTAGCTCGCCAACGGAAACCAAGATTTTCGCTCAAGCGAAAGTGCGCCGAGAAATTCCAGGACAAGGAAAAATCGGTGGGATCTTGACTCCAAAGAGCATTGACTATTGACCTTGACCCGCACTGTGAATGCGTAAGAGTCAAGACCAAGTCTTTGCCGAAAATCAAAAGATCTTTCGCTCCAAGCGAGAAGCTCACTTGCCTAAGAATTCCGACAAGGAAAAATTGTTGCAAGATCTTGGCCGACATTGACTTGATTCCGACTCGCGCCTTTGCGTATGCAACGAAGTTCAATGTGACTGCTTTGTGTCATCCGGCTTTTGCCGCCCGACCCATGCCTATTATATTCTCGGACATTACCGAAAGTCAAAAAAGCCGTCATTCGGCTCAAGCGAAATACTCTGCTCAAAGATCCCGTCAGGCGAGAGGCGAGACTCACGGTATTGCCTTGAGCTATAATCCGCATCGCTCGTGCGTTGAAAGGTCACATGACCCCTTCAGACCAGATAGGAGCGTTCTTTACTCTCAGGTCGGGGTGGGATCCGCGTTGCCCCTATAGGACCCTCGCCGCGTGGCATCCACCCTGGGAGGTGAAATACGGAGTGGAATCTACGAGGGCTTATAGACGTAGTGACGGAACCGCGATCCGGGATCTAGAGTAGTTGTGAAAAAGAAGGGCGAGAACCCCTTTTCCAACCAAATAGATATTAATAAAAGACAACATTTTAAGTAAACTTGAAGATTCTAATTTGCATATTGCACGAGCCTTGACTAAACACCTACCCGAGTCTAAACCTTTCCTATCCCTTTCCACATGCGAGAAAGAAGTGGGTGAGAACACCGGGTCGGCGACTTGTTAGCGCGAGAATCCTCGGAACGATTCGCGAGAATCCTCGGTTTTGTCGGCTTTCGATGTCAAAATGGCCAACATGGTAATCCACAACGGTAATGACCAAGCGGTTGGAGGGGCTATCCAGTTCAACCCAAGCCTCACATACGGTATGATGTATGTGATTGCGGCGCACAAGTATGAGTATCAAGAATGGATCAATGAGGACGCTCCTTCAAGGAAGAAGAAGAAGAGAAAGTCCACACGGCGGAAAGCTTAAGGAAAGATATGAAGGCTGGAGACAAGAGCGTAGGAACTTTGGGAGAGCCTTCGGGCGAGTTCGAGCTACTATGTCGGTTATGCCAAGGAACATGTCAAAGAACCCGTCACCCCAAGCACGGTCCGGCTGATATCCCCATGTACGAGTGATCCTCTTGAAACGAGAAAATGCTGAATTTGTGGCCATCGTGAAGTTCAATGAGAAGCTATCAGATCTCGAAGCGAGAACACGAAAGCCTATTGAATACATAGCAGTCAAGGAAGAATTAAGATCCCCTACGAAGAAGACTTCATCGGCATTATCCGGGCCAACCCTTCATTGGCTACTTGAGTAGTAGTCGTGGTGTCCAAGATCGATAAGGAGAAAATGAGTTATCGGCGGTGCATTGATAAGATGAGCCGGACCCTTCGGTCCCAGTAGGTCCGGTCGCTACGGAAGAGCTAGGCGAAAGATTGCAACAAGTTACTTTAGTTCCCCTCACCATCTTTCCACGATGCCGGCACATTAATGATTTCCGGCAAGCTTTTGATCGGTTCGAAGTCTCCAACTTTACGAACAACGCCGACAAGGCTGCTACTCCCCGGGCAGCAGCAAGAAGGAGTGAGATCCGGTCCGACCCTTGTCAAGTCCCCTCGAGTCAATAAGTAGTGTAGGGTCAGTCGGTGTTGTCTATTCGGTTGAGTCGGGAATCTTGAATTCCGAGTCCTCGAGAGTCATCCGAAGGCCTCACGCACGAGGATTATGAAAAATGTAATCGATGTCATCTTTCCCCTTATCTTGAATGAAATGACAAATCTTCCCGATTATCCTCTTGTGCCAACTTAACAAATGATAAATTAACTCAAAACTTAACAGCAGTTAATAATGAATCATTTGAACAAGATGCAAACACACTAAGCGAACAATACATTAAAGAAATCTTTAAGCGGGTTTCGAAAAAAAGAGGAAAAGCGGGCCCAAGGAGGTTTTGATAAGTGTGAACTTAGGTACTATTGAGGAACCTAAAGAGACCTGATTGGAAGCTTCTTCCGAGGGTTGAAAGGGACAGTTGATTGACTGCTCGGGGAAGAGAATACGTCGACGTGTTTGCATGGTCATACAAAGATATGCCGGGGCTAGGCAGGTTCGATAGTAGAGCACGAGAATCCCTCTAGCACCGGATGCCAAGCCGTAAGCGAGCGAGAAAGATCAAGCGGAATGGTCCCTACGGGTCAAAGAAGAAATTGAGAAGCTACTGCGGGTAGGATTCATCGAGTCATTGAATACCCGACATGGTTGTCCAACATCGTGACCAAGTAACGAAGGCTGATGGGAAGGTGCGGCTTCTTGTGTGGATTTCCGAGATGCGAACAAGGCCGGCCCAAAGACGACTACCCTACTGCAAACATAGACATCTGGTGGACTCCCTTTG
The DNA here is from genome assembly GCA_022495995.1 of Adenophora triphylla var. japonica. Taxonomy (NCBI): domain Eukaryota; kingdom Viridiplantae; phylum Streptophyta; class Magnoliopsida; order Asterales; family Campanulaceae; genus Adenophora; species Adenophora triphylla. The sequence continues at coordinate 3,359 of JAFEMH010007050.1, forward strand.
CCAACTACGAAGTCAAATCCTTCGTTGATGGTTTTGCGAGCTACAACCGGATCAAGATGGCGAGGAAGACCAAGAAAACGGCCTTCACCACACCGTGGGAACCTCTTTGTTATACGGTAATGCCATTCGGGCTCAAGAATGCCGGGGCTACTTACCAAAGGCGCGACCGCACTTTTCATGACATGATCCACAAGGAGATTGAGGTCTACGTAGACGACATGATAATCCACTCCAGAAGGAGAAGGTGGGCGGCGCTTTGTTGACCTACGAAAATTCTTTGAGAGGTGAGACGGCATTCCATGAGACTAAACCACCCGAATGCACCTTCGGAGTGACAAGGGGAAAAGTGCTCGGGTACATGGTCACGGAGCGAGGTATAGAAGTTGACCCCCGAAAGATCAAAGCTATCATGGATATGAGGCCGCCTCGAGCCAGGACGAGTCAGCTTCATGGGAAAATTGCGGTACATCGGCCCGTTTTGTCAATCGGTTGACCACTATGTGTGAGCCCATCTTCAAGCTCATGAAGAAGAATGTGGACACAGAATGGACCGAAGAATGCCAAGACGCCTTTGACGAGATCAAGGCATACTTAGTGCATCCCCGATGCTATGCCCCCACATAGACGAAGCCTCTTACGCTCTATCTACTTCATCATCGCAGAACCACGGCGGTTGGGGCTATGCTTGCTCAGAGAAGAAAGACTCTCGGGTGAGAATGCCATTTACTTTGTCGGGAAGCTACAAGGGAGTGAGCTCAATTACTCGCGTGTGAAAAGACACATGCGGGAGGCGAGTGCAGGTAGTCGGCAAGTTGAAGCATTATATACGAAGCCCACCCTGTGAACTTGGTCTCGAAAATGGACCCCATCAAGTACATCTTTGACAAGCCTTCCCTATCGATGCGTCTAGCGAAGTGGTCCTTCTTCTTGGCGAATACGACATCAACTATGTGACCGGAAAGGCCATCAAGGGTCGAAGCATTGTCGAGATCACCTAGCGAACTTCCCGATGTAATGAAGACGAGAGGGCACGAACCCCAATTTCCGGATGAAGGGATCTTTGCGGTTGAGCACGGAAAATAGATGGCGGTTGTTCTTTGTGGAGCCGCTAACAAAGAGGAAATGGTGTAGGAATGCTGTTGGTCGATCAGAAAGATGAGCGTACCCCATAGCCCTCAAGTTGAACTTTCTGCCCTGAACAATGTCGCCCAGTATGAAGCACATTGCTTTGGTTTGGAGGCCGCCTTAGAAAGAAATGTCAAGGAGCTCGAAGTTTACGGAGACTCGTACGATCATCAACCAAGTCTCAAACAAGTGGAAGGCTGTAGACCACTGTCTGCAACGGTATCATGCCCATATGGAGGAGTTGATGGACGATTCCGAGAAGTGACTTTCACTACTTGCCTAGGGAAAAGAACAGTTCCCTTGGATGCTCTAGCTACTCTAGCCTCCTTGGTAGAGATCCCGAGGGAAAAGCCATAAAGCCCTTGAGTGGGTAGAAGAGAAGCCCCGACTTTGCATTTGTGAAGTGGACACGGGACCCGAGCCTATAAAGGAACCTTGGTATGTCAGATTACCAATTCCTCAAAAGACGGAGAGTCGGCTTTCGGGGAGACGAAGAAGGTAGACCAAAAGAAGGAGTCGAGCGAAAGCAGCTTAGCAAGCCACAGAAAAGGTTGGCTTCTCGGTATGTCATGTCCCTAGGAGGCGACCTATACAAGCGGTATCAAGGACCGCTCCTCTTATGTGTCACCCGAAAGAGCCGAGAAGAGTTGATGACCCAGAAGTCACACAATGGTCCCACTGCGGTCCCCTCACATGAATGCCGAGCCACGATGCAAGTGATCCTCGGAATGGGTTACTCTTTAGCGAGGATCTCCCATGGAAAGCGGTTTGCGTTCGAGCGCGTCAGAGACTGCGACAAAATGCCGGCGGTTCATGCCAACCTCAACCATCTCCCGCCTCGCGGCACATGCCATGCATGCGAGCTCACTTGGCCGTTTGCAACTTGGGGCATTGACGTGATAGGGAAAATATCCCCGGCGAGGAAAGCAATGGGCACGAAGTTCGTGTTGGTGGCCATTGACGCTACTTCACCCAGTGGGTAGAGGCCAAGTCTACTGAGTCCTCACTTCCAGAAAAGTGGCCCCAGAGTTCATCCAAGAAAACATAATGTGCGAGATATGGGGTGCCAGCGAGATCATTTCGATAATGGAGTCACACTTCGAAGAGGCTACGATAGGCTAACTGTCCCGGAGTCGAGTTACTCGCCTGAAGTCGTCCCCGTCACGGAGGCCATCGAAACCAATGGAAGCCGTGGAAGGCTGCTAATAAGACACTGCGAGCCCGGATCATCAGGAAGATGGCCACCCGTGGTCGTGGGATTGGCCCGAAAAGCTGCACCTAGCACTCTGCTGGGAGCTCTGAAGCGTCTGTCGGAAACGACCACGGGAGAAACTCCTTTTGCCCTAACTTACGGGATGGAAGCGGTGTTACCGGTGGAGTTGGAAATCCCGTCATTAAGGAGTCCTCACCTGGAAAACAGATGTCAATGAAGTGGAATGGATTAGCGCGGCCGGCATGATGAATTAGCCACCTTGACGAGAAGGCTTAAAAGCCGCCATGGAACACACCCGAGCCTACCCAGAGGCGAATGGCCGGGCGTTTGATAAAAGGTGAGGCCCGAGAGACATCAAGAAGAGGCGACTTGGTGCTTGAAAAGAGTAAAGCCCCCTACCGAGAGACAACCCCACAGGAAAATGGGAACCCGTGCGGATTCGGCCCTTATGTGGTGCGAGAAAATGCATCGGAGAGGAGCAATGAAGCTTGCGAGACTTGGATGGCAATCCGCTTTGTCCACCGGTCAACGGTGATAAACTTCAAGAAGATACTATGTAACGATAAAAAAAAAATATAAAAAAAAAAAAAAAAAGAAAAAATCTTAGTGCAAAAAGAGTAATGCCCGGCTAAGCTGAAGAACCCCCAAAAAGGCGGTCTAGGCAAAGAACGAGGGATTTGCACGAAAAAAATATATAAAAAAATATATATATATAAATAAAAAAAAAAAAGAAAAAAATCTTAGTACAAAAAGAGTAATGCCCGGCTAGAAATTTGAAGACCTTCCAAAAAGGGCGGTCTAGGCAAAAGACGAGTGCACATAAAAAAAAATTATTTTTTAGTTCACCCGGAATGAACTACGAAGACTGAGCCCCTTAGCCTTTCTTGTAAAAGGGAACGTAGGCGGCCTGTATATGGTTCAGTCTAAGCAATAAAAAGGACGATTAAGTTTCCATGAAATGTGTCCTAAATAATAAAAAGGACGATTAAGTTTCCATGAAATGTGTCATAAACAATAAAAGGGACAATCAAGCTTCCATGAAGTGCGTCCTAAAAAAATAATAAAGGAGTGATTTCGGTTTTCATAAAAGCGGCAGTTTGTCCCAATCCCGATAAAGGCATTTGAATTTCCATGAAATGTGTCTTGATTAATTTCTAAAATAATATTTCTTGTATTCACATTCTGAAGTTAAAAACTTCTTGATGAGTTCAAAAGCACTGGTCTACACCTCTTAACTCTGCTAACTGCTAACTAAAAGATCTAAAATACAATAAAATGCCTAAATAAACTATTGTGTTTTGCAAATGGCAATAAGAGGATCTTGAGAAAAGACTTGTCGATCGTCATTAGTGAGTCTTCTTCGATCTTCTTCCACTTTTCCTCGGCCTCGTCGAGTCTTCTTCCCTTTTCTTCTCGATAATGTCGGTATCCCTCATCCCGACCTCTGGTATCCTCGCTGGAGCCTCTACCCGGCCCGCGTGTCAATGGCGCTCTCTCTATACGAGCACGAGTCCGTATCTCTCCCTGCGAGACTCGATCAGGTGAGCGACCTCCCGGACAACCTCTTGTGCGAGAGCCTCAATAATATCACGACCAAGTCACACGATTGGTTATGGCAACTTCGCCTTAGCCTCGGTCTCCCTCGAGAGTCCTACTCGAGTCACGGTCGGCTCCCGATAAAGCTCGGCGTTTATCCTCCAAGATAACTTTGAGTCGCTCCCGTCTCCCTCTGCGTACGCGGTCCAAGTAGACGAGTGAGTCGAGATGGTGCTCTTCTACTGCTCTTTGAAGATAGCCACAGGTGGGGAGAAGCGAGTATGTGTCCCAGCCCTCGAGAAGAAGAGAAGGCTGGTGGATCTCGTCGTAATCAATGACACCACCTCCATGGTCCGGATGTCCTCCCAATCACTCAATGGCTCCTGTAAAGCCCCAGCTGCTGGATACCAAGCTTGGGGTATGTAGAAAAGGATGACCGGCGAGAATCCACACCCGGAACCCTCGTGGCATAAGACTCCTGAGGGAAATATCCTCACAGTGCGCAGCCTCGATGTGGTATCCACCAACGGATGTCCGAAGTGGATAGCCTAGCCATCATCGGCTCCCGGCTACACTGTTCTAACTGCTTGCCTAGGTGCGGCACTCAGAAATCACCCCAGGGAGCAGCTGGTCGGCCAAAGCGGGCAAAGCCACAGGAGGCCTCTCACTGCGGCGACCTGAAGTCGGCATGGCCAGGACTCCGGACCTCATGAAAGCGGTCTCCCGAGCCATCCACATCAATCCCACGTAGAAATGTCTCTCCCCTGAAAACCCGGCGGGACCAAATATCCTTCCCGGCGCCTGCGAGTCTCGACCATGTCCGAAGAGACGCACTATGGCTGAATCCCAGCGGACTCGGCTGGTGAACAAAATAGAGAATACGCGAGAGAATAGAAAGCGCATCCATAGCTTGGCACTTGTGGTCGCGGCCGTATACGGAGACCCCGAGCCTGCACGGGATATCGGAAAGGTCAATCCCTGCTCCAAGGGGACTACCATCATCCTCTCGGCCTCCCCGAAGGAATCTGCGAGAAAAGATGCACGAGCTTTACCGTCGTAGAGCACGTCTCCGATCAGCGGAATAGATATAGCCTCGGTCTCGCGGGACTCCCAATCAGCTCCCCGGAAGTCTTCGTGCGTTGGGGACGATTTCGTTGTAGAGAAAGCTTGATAAACATGTCTCCCAGGACATCCCGAGAACTTTCTTTGCGGACTCTCAATGAGATCCCAATCGGGGCGGGAGATCCCTCCGTGCCATAAAGACTTGATCTTGAAGGGAAGAATCAAACGGCCCCTTGTGATTTTTGGAAGTTATATCTTCGCCCAAGATTGAAGACCGGATAGAAAATGGTCTCGTTTCTCCCTTTGCAATCTAACGAGCTTCTCCGTCGCAAAGTGATCAAAAGATGGTGCTTTTAGGTCCAAAATATGCTCTGCTTGGGAACAATTGGGACAAGTCTAGAGTGAAAATGAAATGAAATGGCCAAGCCTTGCTTTTATTCGAGAGAAAATAACCGGCTCAGAACAGGCCCTGATTAGCCTTGCACTTGTTTACATTTTGCCCTCGAGCCGTAACGCGCGCGGCTACGTTAGCCCTCTGCGAGAAAAAATTCTGCGGCAACCAAGAGATTCTTTGCTTGAGGGAGTTTTCACCCCACCTTTTCAGCAAAACACAGCCATAAAAACATATCCGAAGCCATTCAAGCATTTACTTACACCATTATAAATCATTTTGGCCTAGTTTCGCCCAAATTCCAAGCAAAAAGAGTCGCCCCCCCAGAGGCTCGGATAATATGCAAATTGAAAAAGCATGAATTAGAAAAGCGATTAAAACATAAATACAATGTTTTCGCCCCATCGGCGCCCAAATAAAGCAAAAAATAAACAAGTTGTGCATAAAAAATTGTTCCTTGTTTGTTTCGTTCCAAAATCTACTCTAGAGACCTCACAGGCCTCAGATTCTTCTTCATCTTCATCATTTGCTCATTCGGCTCGCCAGATGCTAGCCTCCCTCATCGGAGTCCTCTGGCAGTGGTCGCTCACATCGAGATAGATGGACATTATCGTGCCCATACTCGGCCAGTTTGCACTCCCGGAATGTCGGCGTTGGGTCCCCGCCCACAGAGGCATGCAAGCCTTTGGAAGAGTACTCAGTAAGTGGAGTGGAGGTAGACGGCATTTGTGCCCCAGAAGCGGTGCCGTCTCTTGCGCCCGGAGCTCCTGGTGCATCATTTGCCGCCTTCGAAGCGCGAGCCGGCTTCCTCGGCGGAAGAGAGCCAGAAACCTGTGTCCTTCCCGGCCCACTGCCTTACACTTTCTTCCGGCCTATCGCTTAAGTGCGAGGCTGGAACACGAGAAAAAAAAAAAAGAAGAAAAATCTCAGAAAATCTCGAGAAAATTGCAAAACGAGAAAATCGAAAGCTAAAAGGGAATAAGACCACTAAAAGTACACTTACGGTGCTATCGGGCGGCAAGGTGTGCTTGGGGCTCCCTAGCATCGAGGGGACAGGTATCCTCATCCTCCTCGAAGCACTCCATGGACCACGTAGGACAAATGTGCGGGAGGGATCGGCCGAGTCGGGCGAGGAGATCACTTGTCGGCTCTCCCCGGCTCGGTGAAAGCTATGTGTCTTGTCCCACGGAACTCGGATAGGGCTGGACCAAGCCCTTGCTCTTAGAGGTGATGTGGACACCTACCGATAGCCTCTACAAAGGCATCCAAGCCGGTAGCCCTCGCATTGCTTGGGATTTGCCCCATCCTTCTCAAAATCGGCATCCTCTGCCAAAGCTTGACCGCTATCTCCGACGGTCCTCTAGACTTGTTCTCCTGTAGACAAGCACATCAAAAGAAGCGTCAGTCCTTCATATCATTTCAAAAGCATGCATATATTCAAAAGTGCACATATTTTCAAAAGAAAAGCATTCATAAAAGTTTTCCTAGCATAACTTTTGCATAAAAAAAACGTGTCTTTCATCACTTGAAACGCGTCATTGCTTTCCTAAAGCACAAAATCACAATTTTTTGCACATAAGCATTATCTTTCAAAAAATGGCATGCATGAATCATTTTCATCTTCCAAAATCATGTTTTCTCATTGAAAATCAGAATTTTGACCTAGTTCTAGCACAAGGCAAGAACTCCGTCTCATATTTTGAAAAAATTCTCATTCTTACTTCATTTTGCGAGAAAAAAGTGAGTCATTCTCATAATTTTTCATCAAATAAAATTGCACATTGCATCTTCTTAGCCTCATAGGTTGTTCATGTATCTCTAAATCATTCAAAAATCCTAGGAAAATCCTAAAATTCGGGTCAAGCCCTAAAATCATTCAAAATTCAAGCAAAATCATCGGATTTGAGCAAAATGAGAATGCTTACCCCAACCGATCGCGGGTTCGTTGATTTGTGCTCCCTCCTCCCCGGGTAAAGCTCCGATGGAGGCGTAAGGAAGTCATACTTCCTCTCCGTCCTCACGAGCTCCTTCCTCTTCCTTCTCGCGGCCGCCGAGATGTTTCTCCTCGCTTGCCTTGGTATGGGATTGCCCTCCGGATCCATTTCAAATCAAAGGGAAGCAAAAGAGGGTTGAAGAAATTTCGAAAATTCTCTCTCTCTTCTCTCTCTCTCTCGGCTGAAGTGGGCGGCAACAAGTGCCCAGTCCCCGTTCAAAACCTGTTTTAAATAATCTGGAAAAAACAGCTTCTAGCCGTGCGGCTTCTTTTCTCCATCTCATGCGGCGGCTTCATTCGCTACGAGCATAAATTACAATCCCCCGGACCTTCCACTTGGGCATGCAATTTCCGTTATCTTTTAACCAAGATAACATCTTTTCGAGAAAATATCCCTTATCTCTTTAGCAATCAAGCTCTATTCCCGGTCGCCTCAGATTAATTCCGTTATAACGGGATAACACTAGGTGACAACCTCCGAATTGTCAGAACTCTAAACTTGTGCTACCTCTATCCGTGAATAGTGACGTATGCCCAAGTCATTCCAACTTGTGCTACCTCTATCCGCGAATAGTGAAGTATGCCCAAGTCATTTCAACTTGTGCTACCTCTATCCGCGAATAGTGACGTATGCCCAAGTCATTTCAAATTGTGCTATCACTATCCGCGAATAGTGACGCATGCCTAAATCATTTCAACTTGTGCTACCTCTATCCGCGAATAGTGACGTATGCCCAAGTCATTCCAACTTGTGCTACCTCTATCCGCGAATAGTGACGTATGCCCAAGTCATTTCAACTTGTGCTACCTCTATCCGCGAATAGTGACGTATGCCCAAGTCATTTCCAACTTGTGCTACCACTATCCGCGAATAGTGACGTATGCCTAAAGTCATTTCCAACTTGTGCTACCTCATCCGCGAATAGCGGTGTATGCCCAAGTCATTCCAACTTGTGCTACCACTATCCGCGAATAGTGACGTATGCCCGAGTCATTCCAACTTGTGCCACTATCCGCGAATGATCCGCTATAGTGACGTACGCTCAAGTTTCCCAACTTAAGTTACCTCTATCTCCGTCATAAAGAGATAGTGCCGTTAGCTCTAGCTTCCTCAGGTGACAGCCTCCGAATTGTCAAAATCTCAAGGATCCTAGACATCGTTCCTAACTATCTAGTGATGCTTGAACTACGATCAAGGCTTGATTCCTCCGGGATACGTAGGTAGCCTTTTATAAAAGGTCCAGCCATTCGACCACTTTGGTCACCCTGTTCCTTTGTCACTCCTCAGTGATAAAGCGCCCCCTCATAAAAGTTCAGATATCCGACCACCTTGGTCACTCCTAGCATGTCCCCAGTAGGATCAATTGCTTGACCTCCTAGGTCATTTTCTCTTCTATGTCCCCAGCAAGAGACCAGTTTCTCTTCTTCCTTCCTCAGCGGATCTTATTCCGAACTACGGCCTGGCTTGATTCCTCCGGGATACGTAGGTAGCCTTCCAAAAGGTTCAGCCACTCGACCACCTTGGTCTCCCAATCCATCTCGGCATTCGCCAGATCGGATCCTTTTCTATCGACAACCCCACTCGCCTTGCAAGTGACGTTGCCGAGGGCTTGTAAGTACCCAAATCGGCTCATGCCTTAGGTTAATTTTCCCGACATTTCGGTAAATTTTCCTGGTAATTCCCAGAACCTTCCCAAATGCGTTCCGGGAAACATTAGGAGCTGTTTTTTAATTAAATAAAGGCTGAAGGGAATCCTTCCTAATTAAGAAACACGTTTTTAATTAGGAGGGAAGCTTCTAGAATAATGCCACCTTGCATGGTTCTAGAATGCTTTGAGTCATTGTGGATAAGCCCGCACGGCCTCATTTCTGAAAGGGCTCTGGCCGCACGGCTTCATTAGCCTTATCCAGACTGCCTATAAATAGAGCCCTCCTCTACCCATTTTAATCATCAACAAGAAGCATAATACTCTCATAATACGAAGAAGATCCCTCAAGGAGCTGCTGGAAGTCCAAGAAGGCGAAGAAGAAGCTCAAGAAGCCATCTCCCTCCTCCTTGAAGACCCAAGAAGAATCCTCTCCTCCTAGCTCCGTCCGAAGAAGCAAAGGAAACGATTGGTAACCTCGCACGCCCTAACCTTGCATTTTAATTGATATACTTGCTCATTGCATTCATATATCTTGCTTGGGATTTGGCATTTATTCATAAAGATCATATCTTTATCACCCCCTTTCCCCTTTGCATGCATTAAGACCTCATTTGTCATAAAAATGTAGTCTTTTCATAAAGGTGCATCCTTTGCACCTAAAATCCCTATTTTCCAATAAAAATGTTATCTTTATGCATCATTTGCATATAAAGATCAAATCTTTTTCAATAAAAATGCATCCTTTGCATCAAAACCTTTTTCAATGCATCATTTGCATAAAGATCATTTCTTTAAATCAAAAAGCATCATTTGCAACCAAAATGTCATCTTTTCATTAAAGAGTCATTTTTTTTATTATGCATTTCCCCCTTTCCCCAACCTTGGAACGGACCGGTGTAAAAGTTCTCATCTTTGCATCGTTCCTTCCATTAAAGGTTCATGATTTCTTTAGGAAAAGGATAACCTTGAACCCTATATCTCCGATTATCGCTTAAGAATGAGTATGAAGCCTCTATACGAGCTCGACCGTCTTAAAGCGTAGGATTGATGGGCTAAGGACATTCCTTCCTAAAGAACCTCATCTTTGACCCAAAAGAGAGTCATTCTCTCGATCACGCAAGTCCCGAGGGTCCCGAGGTTTAAAATGCGATGATCATAAGTCATAAGATGAGGACGGGATCATAATCCCAAATACATAAATTCCAAGGAATCCCGAGCGACAACCAACAAATGGTTTGTACGTCCGGAAGACAACTTGGGACATTCCCCCCCTTATTTTCAAACACATGCACACAAAGAAAGCACGCAAGCAAACACGATTAATGAAATCGAGGGAGACTTGCTCCGGCAAGGCACTTTGGGTGAACGCCAAACGTTCTTCCCAAGGGGTAACTTAACCTCCGAACCCATACAACCTTTTTTTTAAAGTTTTGAGGTAATCAAAATGGCGTGGCGACTCCGTTTTTCAAATAACACGGATGTCTTCAAACTCGCGTGAATTCCAATAAACAAAAATTTTGGGCACACATTCACAGTAACGAGCTAGAATTCTCGCAGAGTTATTGGCTATGGAGGAAGAACCAGAACAAAACGACAGGAGATCGGAAAGGGCAGCTCCCTCACAAGACTCTCATAGGCAGCCCGACGGAAGTGCTAGACAGAATGACGAGCGACAGATTATGCCGCACATTCGCACCCACATTCCAGTTCCACCTGATGACTTGCGAAGTCATCTCAATACAAACAGGGAGCAAGAGGCCGAGTTTGAGCTAAGACGACAAAGAAAAGTCGAGAGGAACAGACACAGATCACCTGCTAGAACAGAGAGATCGCAATCTCACCGTGACAGAAATAGGCGCAGGTCGCCGGTAAGGTCGGCCAGATCGCTGGTGAGGTCCGTCAGGTCGCAACCTCATAGGAATGGGCGCAGGTCGCCAGTTATGGAGGAAAGGCACAGGTCGCCAGTTCACTCAGTAAGGTCGCCTTCCCACAGAAGTCGACGAGAAAGGGAAATTACTCCCCCTAGGAGCAAAAGGCATGGGGGCCACCCAAGAAGAGAGCCTCACATGGACGAGCGACAAAGATCCAATGACGTCTCCCATGCAAGGGACGACAGGCCAGATGCTAGGGAATGGTTGCAATGGAAAAAGAAGTTTGAACAATGGGAGGCCGACAAGAAAGAGGATGCTGGAAAGGGCAAACAAAACGACTTTGCTCTCCGACCCTTATCCAAGGAGTTGCTCGATCGTCAACCTCCTCAAGGTTTCAGGCTGCCCACCCTAGAAAAATATTCGGGTACAACCAATGCCAAGACTCATATACAACATTTGGAGGCTACTATGTGTTTCGTCTCCAGTGAGGACGACATGATGTGCAAGGAACTTACTAGCACCCTCACCAGGGCAGCCCTTACTTGGTTTAATGGCTTGGCACCAGGCTGCATTTCGACGTGGCATTATATGAGAAAGAAATTTTTAGATCGCTTCTCGACAGTTGGAGCCCGAAAGATGACAGCCACGGACTTGAACAATTCGGTGCAAGGAAAAAATGAAAGCTCGATGAGCTACTACACCAAGTTCAAAGAAATGGTCGACAAGATTGAGGAGGACCTGACAGATAGGGAAGTAATAAATTGCTTCAGAAACGGAGTAACCTCAACTGACTTAGACTACGAGCTAACTGTCCGAAGCGTGAAGACCCAACAAGAATTGTTTGAAAAAGCTTACAACGTGGCGTTGGCTGAAGAAAGAAAGGAAAAAAGGTATGGAAAAAATTCCAAGTCCGAGGTTGCAGATACTAATGAGAAGGACCCATCCAAGAACGGAGGAAACAACAAGAACGGGAAGAACAGGACAAGAGCGACCGAAAAAGTCCCTGAAAGCTTCACCCCCATGAATGTCAGTCGAACAGAAATAATGAACACAGTCGACCTTGGACCTCCTACTCCAATGAATCCCCGAAACAAATTTAAGCGAGATAATAGCAAATACTGTGATTTCCACAAAGATACCGGGCATACTACTGAGGATTGCATGAGCCTGAAGCGTATCATCCAAAAGTGGGTCGACAATGGCAGGTTGGACGCATTCGTAAAAGGAGCTCGGCCTACCGGGGATGAACGAGCTGCGGGGAGATATACCAAACCCGAGGCAGCCAAGATTAAACTTGGGATAATCAAGATTCTATGGTCCGAGCAGAATAGTTATGCTTGATCGAATCAACATAAGCAACCCAAGCCTTTCGACCAAGCATAACTAGGGGGCCACCTACAAGGAAACTCAGTTACCACTGTTAAAACAAAGTTTTTTTTTACTATTTTTTTTAGGCTTTACTTTCAGTTGCAATTTCAATCTATGGTTTTCTATGTAACCTTTCGACTAATTCAATAAAGTTACAGTTCCAGTCAAACAGCTACTCGTTCCTTAACAGGCTCGACTCTTAGTCAGCCTCGTTCCTTAACAGGCTCGACTCTTAGTCAGCCTCGTTCCTTAACAGGATCGACTCTTAGTCAGCATCGATCCTTAACAGGCTCGACTCTTAGTCAGCCTCGTTCCTTAACAGGCTCGACTCTTAGTCAGCCTCCTTCATTAACAGGCTCGACTCTCAGTCAGCCTCGATCCTTAACAGGCTCGACTCTCAGTCAGCCTCGATCCTTAACAGGCTCAACTCTCGGTCATCCTCGTTCCTTGGCTCGACTCTTAGTCAGCCTCGTTCCTTAACAGGCTCGACTCTTAGTCAGCCTCGATCCTTAACAGGTTCAACTCTTAGTCATCCTCGTTCCTTGGCTCGACTCTTAGTCAGCCTAGTTCCTTAACAGGCTCGACTCTTAGTCAGCCTCGATCCTTAACAGGCTCGACTCTTAGTCAGCCTCGATCCTTAATAGGCTCGACTCGTAGTCAGCCTCGTTCCTTGGCTCGACTCTTAGTCAGCCTCATTCCTTAACAGGCTCGACTCTTAGTCAGCCTCGTTCCTTAACAGGCTCGACTTTTAGTTAGCTTTGTTCCTTTAAAGCAGGTTTGACCCCTAGTCAATCTCGTTTTTAAAACTATGCAAGTATAAGGTCGACTTTGTTCAAAAACTAGTCCGATCAAAAATTTCGTAGCGACACACTTGTCCAACCAGAATCTAGTTCGACATTCATTCATATAAGAATCAAAGGCAAAGGATTCAAAAGAAAAAGTCAACTACGATTAAATAAACCCAAGTCCCCAAAAGTAGGCCGAAACTTGGGTCAGCAAAATATTACGAGTCAAGATGCCTCACAAAAAATTGGGCCAAGGCATCAATACATACTTAAAGCAAAAAGAAAACCGTTTTAAGGACTTGTTCCATTACACAGCCAAGTAAATGTTCAAAGAACTTCAAGCAGCTGGATCATCCTAAGCTCGATCATCGATGTTAGATTGGGGACCAGATGTTGCCTCCGGTGGGGGGAAAACTATTGAGCTTATCAGATTCAGTAAATCCATACTTTGAGGTATCTCCCTCAGAGGCTAATCCATCCTCCTCCATCTCCTCGGCATCCTTGAGTTCTTGAAAAACCACATTGAAATTCCTTTATGCTAAAGGAGGAGCAACCCATGGCTCACAGTCATATTCTTGGTCTTGCTGAGTGATGAAGGCTAGGTCATTGTCAGTATAAGGCACAACGGAGTGGCCACCGCGAGCTACAGTATCATATTGCGGCTCATTCGCCCATTTAGCGAGCTGTTCCAGGGACACATCAGCCATCGGTTTAACTAAAGCTCGTCGTGCCATATGACGTCGACCTGTATCAAAAAAGACCCCGGCCTTGGCAATGATGGCGTCATAGCATTCATCGCTCTCTTTAAAAGTTTTAATAGTAGCCTCCTCCCAGGTCTTCCGAGCTGCCAGGTGATCCTCAGCCATCTTAAGGATCCGCTCATTAGCCTCTTTGAGCTTCTTGGTCAGCTCCCCATTGTCACTCTCCAAGGTATATTTGTCGGCTTTAATGGCGTCGACCTCCTCCTCCATTGAGGCATTTTTCTGCTTAGATTCCTTGAGATCGGCCAGAGCTTTGTCCCTATCAGCATCAACTTTATCCCTTGACATCTTCATGGCATCATAGGCTGAATCTAGATTGCTATGTTTCTCCTTCACCTCATCAATCTCCTTGATCTTCCGAGCATAAGCACCTGTAGCTATTTTTTCTCGCTCAATAGCCGCCCTCCAGCCACTCTTGGCCTGCTCAATAAGGGTTAAAGACTCCACACACAAGTAGCAATTGGTTAGCTCGACAAATGACTAATACAGTTCGTCAAACAACAGAGAAGAGTAATCAAAGATATAATTGATACCTCGCAGTGGGAGAGACCGGACCTATCTGCAAATTCTTTAGGAGTTAGTCCCTCCTTATCAAAATGAGATTGCAAGTTGGGATCCACAGCTCGACGAACGACAGCCTTTCCATAAACCAGACCGGGGTAACGTCGGCTTGTGCAATTGATTCCAGTACGGGCTAGCACATCACTGAGTCTCTCCACTTCAGCACGAACAAATCCTGGACTGATTTTCGGAAGAGTTTGAGGAGGGGGATCGTTCGAAGTTCCAGTTCCATTTTAGTCCTGGCCTAGCTTCGACCTTTTCCTTGATGATTTTAGAGGGACGGCATCATCATTATGCTCGTCATCTCCCAAGTCCAAATCAATTAAGTCGGTGGGGTTGGAGAAGGCTAGGTCGCGTATAGGGCTAGCTTCCGATGTTTTCTCCGAAGATAGATCTATCTCCGCATCTCCAATATGTTCAACATCGGGCTCATCAAGCAGTTTGAAAGGCCCCGATCCATCTACAGGAATCGTTCCAGCACCAACCTTGGGCAATAACTTCTGACGATCAGCGGTCTCCTTCTCTCTCTGGGCCCGGCCATTTGTCCTCCCATGGGCTTTCTTACTCTTTTGTCTATCAGCTAGCCCTGCAATTCGATTCATATTCGCCTGTTGCTCGGGAGTAAGTACTGCAAGAAATCAGAGGGAAAAAGATATCAAAGCAGGGTCAAGCAAACAAAACTTATGCGAGTTAAAAGTTCTACATGTATGTACGAGCTAAAGTTCTACATAGGTGTACGAGCAAAAATCCTACACGTTGACAATCAATTGGCGAGCTACAAGATAAAGGCATGAAAGCACTTACCCCCAACATGTTCCCCATGTTCTTTACAGTAGTTGGGCATCCTCTGGCAGAATTGGCATTTATTCTCAAATCTACCCAAGGCGTGGGTCACCCAATCAGGATATGTGGGACCTCTTACTATCAACGCTAGTGGAATTGCATCATCATCACCCCCCTGCATCATACCAGCTTGTATGAAGCTATCCTTATCGGTCTGAAGAGCGACCCAGTTGATAGTGCCCCACTGAGCCACCAATCTCAGTCTTTCAATCAGATCTTTACTCCAAGAGGGGACCTAGTAATCTTTCTCCTTCATTTGTCCAAAATTAGCCTCGGGCAAAGGAAACTCCCACCCTTTCCTACTCTCTACCAGTATCACGTGGGAGTTCCACCCCGTCACTTTGTCGGGCAAATTTATGAAAAGCTTTGGAGCATTCTTTTTGGTCGGAGTGATAAAATCGCGAGTCCGCTTATCATAAGCTACCTTAAAGAACTCCCTAAAGACATGGACACAAGGCCCGTACCCTAGAAACCTACACACCATGGCAAAGCAGACAAGCACTGTACAAGTGTTGGCCCCCCAATTGCATAGGGACAGCTCCCAGACACTCCAAAAATTCACAAACAAATGGATCCAGGGGAAGGCGTAGACCGGCTTCAAACTGGCCATAAAAGAAGGCCACCCTAGTAGGGTCTCTAACCATGACCTCCCAGCTAAATTTATCAAACTGCTTGGCCGTCATGTGGGATAAGCTGAATTCCTCTTTATCGATCCCAAAATGATCGTACAATATTCTGAGCCTGTCCTCCGAGCCTTTCCTTCCGATTTTTGGCTTAGGAAGGACATAGCCCCTTTCGTTACGGCCTGGAACAACCGATGAACAGAAGGCATCCACAATATTGGTGGAAGGTGAGCTCATTGTGGCAGAAGTTGTCGCCCCTTCCTGAGTCGACATATCTGAAGAACAACAAGAAGAAACAGGGGAATCAGTCCTATGTGCAGCTTCAAGGGACCTAGGAGACCTACTAAGGGGCGACCTAGATTCCCCCGGAAATCCTTTTCTATTCCTAAGAAAGGAAGGTTTATTGGGACCTCTGAGATAAAACAATACTATGTGATCAAGCAGCTCGTAGAAAAGGTGAAAAGACATGATTCTTGGGTCGTCAGTTCCTAAGTCGCCTAGGGTTTCTCCTACGGGTAGGGCTTGTTAGTGTTATGACCTACGCCTATGATTGATAGACTTATGTGTTGACATTATTTATTATTATATGAAAAAGTTTATTATTTGATTATTATATGTTTTGCATATTTACTTGTAATAATCTCCGTCCCTAATTATTAAGAGAATAATTAGTATAAATATTAATGGATAATCATATGATGATTATATGCATAGAGATGCACATTAAATTTATGGGTACCTGTTAGAGAACAAGTGACTGGACTTGACCCGTATGAGATTTATGTCATGGTCAAATGTCATAATTAAATCTCATATGGTTACTTCATTTAGTCCCTAGACCTGAAACTATCACGACCTTACATATGATGAAAGTTGTGTTTGATTTAAGTCAAACGACATCTTAACACGATGTCTATAAAGGCTATCTTTGGCATGATCAGATTCATGATGGGAAGGATGGTAAGTCAAAGATGGAATTTGTCCCTCGAAAGAGAGATGTTTTGCTTGGGCCCCTCGATGAGTGATAATGATGAAAGTGTATGGCCATACCCCAATACGATTGGATTATCATTATACTCAAGAATCAAGAAAGCATTGAACAAAGACAAGTTGACAAGGACCATGACTTGTGTTCAATATAACATCGTGAGACAAGGGGAGAAATGGAAGTGTACCATTGGAAACGTGAACTCTTACGTTATATTATTTGGGTAGACATAATGGCTTGCTAGAGTCCGCTTATGTCTTATGAGAGTCGATATGATCGAACTCATTGCCAACATAATATAATCCTATTGGGTCACACACAACTAGAATGAATTGGTTAAACCAAAGGAAGAATGATTGAGAGTTCCTGCATATGGCAACCTTTGTCACGCGACATACCTAGCCAAATGGCAGAAGATATCGCGCGACATATCTTGCCACAAGAGGCGTTTTCAGACTGGTTTCCTAATTTGATTAGGAAACAAATATTGATGCTAAAGTAGTATAAATATAATTGTCTGTCAACCCTAATTGTCTAGCCGAAATTTTCAAAAGAAAATCACAACAAATACTCTCAATATTCTTCAAGGTTTTGATCTAGCAATCATCAAAAAATTGTTCTTGGTTCATTCAAAGGTGTGGATACCATAAGAGGGTCTTCGCTTGTTCAACGATCAAGGCCTAGAGTTCGAAGCTTGTATTCAGAATCACATCAATACATCGTTCGATAGCTCAAGAACGGAAAGCGTTCAAGGTTGGTTGTTTCTATCTCATAGGATTCAAGTTAATTGTATAGAATGGATCCTAGGCTCCTTGGGCTTTATGTTATTAGATGCTTAATTCCGCTGCGCATGGACCCGTAAAACCCAACAGTGGTATCAGAGCCTCGTTCGTATGTTTACGTTTGAATTAACATGCTAGAATGATTATATAAATTGTTTATATGTCCGTTGCATGTTTTTGTATGCGGTAGGATTTTAATTGTTTATGTGAAACAATGTGAAAAATCGTTTTCTGATTATGTTGAATTAAATCTGTTAAAAGGCTGTTTATATGATTTAATTGCTTATGATTGAAATTGATTGAAGTTCAGAAGAACTGCCAGACTGGCTACTCTTGTCGTGCGACATAGTTAGCCACGAGTGAAAATCTGGTAGTTGGGCAAGGTGTGTCACGCGACATATCTAGCCAACTGGCTGATGTTGTCACGCGACATACTTTGCCAATCTGGGCAAAATCAGTATGTTAATTTTTCTGCTAATCTGTGATTATGTTTATAATCTGATATGTTTTAATCTGGTTTCTGTAAATTTCTGAAAATTGAATTTATAGGGCTATGCTAGATTAATTCATTGTTTATGCATGTTTAGATTTAGACATTAAAATGTTTAGATTTAGACATTAAAATTTTGGTTTTGTGATTGTTTATGAGAACAAGTCATCTTACGCAAAATTTAAAATGGAAATTGATCGTTTATTCAAAGTGTTGATTATGCTGCAAATCAGAGCTAATTTCTGATTGTGCATGTCTAGGAGAGTTCTGTCGAAGGAGAGATTTGGTACTTAAGAAGTCCTTGTGGCTCACCTATCTTCCTGGGAACTTACCTGGTGCACGATTATGATTATCTTTGCTGATGTGCCTATAATCTACTTTAAAGAACCTTCGTTTAACTTTTAAGTTCTTTATGTCAATTCATGATTAAAACACTTGAGACCATTCAGATAGTTTTGGGTGGGCTTGCCATAGCAAGGTACTTTGATTCTATTTGTATGCGAGCAAGATGAGGAAATGGTGGTTCCTATACGTTTAAAGTGAATGAACTCAATTGGGTTATTAAAATGGTTTTGGACCCAAGGCATAAGATGAGATTAAAATATGCTTAGACATATGATGTCTTGAATAAATCTCATAAAAGATCTAAGAGTCATATATGTGATATGATTGATGTTTCTACCTAATTAATTTAGTTTTGAGCGGTTTGCCATATCAAACTTGAAATTAAATTAAAGTTGGATCTTAGCCCATTAAATGTATATTATGCTTATTTGCATTGGAAGGTGTATAATTTAGTGGGAGCATTTATTTTGTGTAAATGCATTATACTTCTCATATAATATGTTTACTTATATGTGTTCATATTTTATGTGTATCTTTTTGTAGAATAAATGGCATCAAAGAATAATCACTTTTCACTGCGATTTGTCCTTGAGAAGAAAAAGTTGGAAGAGAATGGTACAAACTATATGGATTGGATCCGTAGTTTGAGAATTGTTCTCAAACAAGAAGAAAAGTTGTACGTTCTCGAGGAACCTATTCCACCTGAACCTGCTGCCAATGCTACTAGGGTAGTGAAGGATCAATATATGAAACACAAGCGTGATTCAGTAGATGTTGGTTGCCTCATGCTCTTCGCCATGTGAAAGAACCTTCAGAAGGATCTTGAGCACTTGGGGACAGTTGATTTGAACAATCGACTTATAGAAATGTTCCAAGTTCAAGCTAGGCAAGAAAGGTATAACACAGTTAAAGTCTTGACCTCATGCAAGATAAGTGAAGGACAAGCTGTTGGTCCCCATGCTCTTAAGTTGAAGGGCCACATTGAACATCTTGAAAGGCTCGGTTTTCCAATTAGCCAAGAGTTGACTACCGACATAATATTGAATTCATTGCCCAATGGTTTTAGTAATTTCATAATGCACTATAACATGGGAGGCATGAATAAAAGCCTTTCCGAGTTAGTTCAAATGTTGAACACTGCGGAAACCAATATTGTCGAGAAGAAAACCGATCAACTGTTGATGGTTAACAAGGGGAAGGGTTTCAAGGGTAAAGAAAAGGCAAAAGTTGCTAATCCTAAGGTAAATGTTGCTAAATTCAAAGAGGCTTCCAAGCCTAAAGAGGCTAAGCCCAAGTCCCAAGAGGACGCAGTCTGCTTCCATAGCAATGAGATTGGACATTGGAGGAGAAACTGCGCAAAATACAAGGAAGCACTGAAGAAGAGCAAATGAGTTGCTTCGACTTCAGGTATCTTTGTTATAGATATATTCCTATCTACTTCTAGTTCTTGGGTATTGGATACCGAATGTGGAACTCACATTTGTTTAAATGTGCAGGGTCTAAAGAACAGAAGGATGCTTGAGGAAGGTGAAGTGGACCTACGTGTGGGGAATGGAGCAAGAGTTGCTGCATTAGCCGTAGGAACTTATGAAGTTACTTTACCTAGTGGACTAATACTTATTTTGAACAATTGTTATTACGTTCCAGCTTTAAGTATGAATATTATTTCGATTTCATGTTTGGATAATGAAGGTTTTAATTTTCTTATATGTGATAAGAAGTTTTTCATTTACAAGAGTGATATGCATTATTGTACTGCTATTTCATTCAATGGCCTTTATATTCTTGATGTTGAAAATCGTGATAATGATATCTATAACATTAACAAGAGATCTAAACCCAATGATGTAAACCACACTTACTTATGGCATTGTCGTCTTGGCCACATAAATGAGAAACGCATCTCTAAACTCCACAAAGATGGATTTTTAGACTCACATGATTATGAATCTTATGAGACATGCGAATCTTGTTTACTTGGCAAGATGACCAAGGACCCATTTACCAAAACTGGTGAAAGGGCGGGCGACTTATTAGGACTCATACATACCGATGTATGTGGGCCTATGAGCAACAATGCTAGGGGAGGATTTCAGTACTTCATAACATTCACTGATGATTATAGTAGATTTGGATATGTTTATCTAATGAAACATAAAAGTGAATCGTTTGAGATATTTCGAATATTTCAAAATGAGGTACAAAATCAACTTGGCAAAACTATTAAAGCACTTTGATCCGATCAAGGTAGCGAATATTTGAGCCAAGAATTTGACAGTCATCTTAAGAGTTGTGGAATCGTTTCAGAACTCTCTCCACCCGGAACACCACAATGGAATGGTGTGTCTGAAAGGAGGAATAGAACCTTGTTGGACATGGTTCGTTCTATGATGAGTCAAGTTGAGCTTCCTTTATCCTTTTGGGGACATGCACTAGAAACTGCTGCTTTCACTATAAACAGAGTTTCTACTAAATCGATTCAAAAGACCCCATATGAGATGTGGAATGGAAGAAAACCTAGTTTGTCTTTCATGAAGATTTGGGGTTGCGATGCATATGTCAAGAAGTTAACTTCTGACAAGCTAGCACCTAAGTCTGATAAATGTGTTTTCGTGGGTTATCCTAAGGAAACTAAAGGATACTATTTCTACAACCAAAATGAGAACAAAGTGTTTGTTGCTCGAAATGGTACTTTCTTAGAAAAGGAGTTTCTTCGCAAAGGAATCAGTGGGAGTAAAATAGATCTCGAAGAAATTCGAGAACCTGAAAACAATATTGAACCAATGGTAGAGACTGAACCAAGTCCACAAGTAGTTGTGGAACCGGTTCAAGATGCACAAGCGCTTCGCCGAAGTGGTAGGTCATGATCCGAACCCGAGAGATATGGATTTCTAGCTACGGAAAGTGATGAAGTGGAGTTAATCGAAAACGATGAACCTACTTGCTATCATGAAGCGATGTCCGCTCTTGATTCAGAAAAATGGCAAGAGGCCATGAAGTCCGAATTACAATCCATAGCTGATAATCAAGTTTGGAACTTGATTAATCCACCCGAAGGTGTAAAAACCATAGGGTGCAAATGGGTCTTCAAAAAGAAGACTGACATGGATGGGAAGGTGCACACCTATAAGGCTAGGCTCATAGCTAAGGGATATAGGCAGATTCATGGCATCGACTATGATGAAACCCTTTCGCCTGTAGCTATGCTTAAGTCTATTAAAATTTTAATTGCCATAGCCGCATATTATGACTATGAGATATGGCAAATGGATGTCAAGACAGCTTTCCTAAATGGG
This sequence comes from Adenophora triphylla var. japonica, assembly GCA_022495995.1. NCBI lineage: Eukaryota > Viridiplantae > Streptophyta > Magnoliopsida > Asterales > Campanulaceae > Adenophora > Adenophora triphylla. The sequence continues at coordinate 25,041 of JAFEMH010007050.1, forward strand.
AAGTTACTTGAGGATGTATACATGATACAACCTGAAGATTTTGTCAGTCCAGAAAATTCTAACAAGGTGTGTAAGTTGCAAAGATCCATTTATGGATTGAAGCAAGCTTCTAGGAGTTGGAATCTACGTTTTGATGAAGCAATCAAGGAGTTTGGCTTTATCAAGAACGAAGATGAACCTTGTGTATACAAGAAAATTAGTGGGAGCATAGCACTATTTTTAGTGTTGTATGTCGACTATATCTTACTCATTGGAAATGACATTCCTGCACTACAGACTGTCAAGTATTGGTTGGGAAAGTGCTTTTCAATGAAAGATATGGGCGAAGCTACATATATCCTTGGTATTAAGATCTATAGAGATAGATCTAAGAGGATGATTGGTTTAAGTCAAAGTACTTACATTGACAAGGTTCTTAGAAGATTCCAAATGGAAAATTCTAAAAGAGGAAACTTGCCAATGTTGCATGGTGTATCTCTTAGTAAGACTCAAAGTCCTAAGACTAATGATGAGCGAAAGAGAATGAATGGTATTCCATGTATGCTATGTTATGTACTAGACCCGATGTCTCGTGTGCTCTAAGCATGACGAGTAGGTACCAATCGGATCCCGGCGAACCACATTGGATAGCAGTCAAGAATATCCTCAAGTACTTACGAAGAACTAATGATGTATTCTTGGTATTTGAAGGAATGGAAAAAGATCTTGTAGTAAAAGGCTACACAGATGCTAGCTTTCAAACCGACAAAGATGATTTTAGATCGCAGTCAGGATTTTTGTTTACGCTGAATGGAGGCACTGTGAGTTGGAAAAGTTCCAAGCAAAGTACCGTCGTTGATTCTACAACCGAAGCTGAGTACATAGCGGCATCTGATGCATCTACGGAAGCCGTTTGGATCAAAAAGTTCATTAGTGATTTGGAAGTCGTTCCAAGCATCAAAGATCCTATTGAACTTTACTGTGACAACAACGGTGCCATTGCACAAGCAAAGGAACCAAGGTCACACCAGAGATCCAAACACATACTTCAACGTTTTCACATTATCCGAGAGATATGCGAAAGGGAAGACATAAAGATATGCAGAGTAGACACTGATGACAACGTGGGGGACCCATTAACTAAGGCTCTCCCGCAAGCTAAGCATGATGGTCATGTTAGATCCATGGGTATTCGATGCATGGGAGATTGGGCCTAGTGCAAGTGGGAGACTGTTAGTGTTATGCCCTAGGCCTATGATTGATAGACTTATGTGTTAACATTATTTATTATTATATGAAAAAGTTTATTATTTGATTATTATATGTTTTGCATATTTACTTGTAATAATCTCCATCCCTAATTATTAAGAGAATAATTAGTATAAATATTAATGGATAATCATATGATGATTATATGCATAGAGATGCACATTAAATTTATGGGTACCTGTTAGAGAACAAGTGACTGGACTTGACCAGTATGAGATTTATGTCATGGTCAAATGTCATAATTAAATCTCATATGGTTACTTCATTTAGTCCCTAGACCTGAAACTATCATGACCTTACATATGATGAAAGTCGTGTTTGATTTTAGTCAAACGACATCTTAACACGATGTCTATAAAGGCTATCTTTGGCATGATCAGATTCATGATGAGAAGGATGATAAGTCAAAGATGGAATTTGTCTCTCGAAAGAGAGATGTTTTGCTTGGGCCCCTCGATGAGTGATAATGATGAAAGTGTATGGCCATACCCCAATACGATTGGATTATCATTATACTCAAGAATCGAGAAAGCATTGAACAAAGACAAGTTGACAAGGACCATGACTTGTGTTTAATATAACATCGTGAGACAAAGGAAGAAATGGAAGTGTACCATTGGAAACATGAACTCTTACGTTATATTATTTGGGTAGACATAATGGCTTGCTAGAGTCCGCTTATGTCTTATGAGAGTCGATATGATCGAACTCATTGCCAACATAATATAATCATATTGGATCACACACAACTAGAATGAATTGGTTAAACCAAAGGAAGAATGATTGAGAGTTCATGCATATGTCAACCTTTGTCACGCGACATACCTAGCCAAATGGCAGAAGATATCGCGCGACATATCTTGCCACAAGAGGCGTTTTCAGACTGGTTTCCTAATTTGATTAGAAAACAAATATTGATTGTAAAGTAGTATAAATATAATTGTCTGTCAACCCTAATTGTCTAGCCGAAATTTTCAAAAGAAAATCACAACAAATACTCTCAATATTCTTCAAGGTTTTGATCTAGCAATCATCAAGAAATCGTTCTTGGTTCATTCAAAGGTGTGGATACCATAAGAGGGTCTTCGCTTGTTCAACAATCAAGGCCTAGAGTTCGAAGCTTGTATTCAGAATCACATCAATACATCGTTCGATAGCTCAAGAACGGAAAGCGTTCAAGTTTGGTTGTTTCTATCTCATAGGATTCAAGTTAATTGTATAGAACGGATCCTAGGCTCCTTGGGTTTTATGTTATTAGATGCTTAATTCCGCTGCGCATGGACCCGTAAAACCCAACAGGGCTAACTCGCCAAAGCGTAAGCCCCGCCTGGTTAAGATAGAGGCACATTCTTCGACGGGAATCTCCCTCCATACACCACCTAAATGCTTGTACACTCTACGATTAACAGAGCAACAGCCATACCCGGCACCAGGTTCACAGCTAAAAGTCCTAGCCATGGCAGAATCAAAAGGGAAGGAAAAATTAAACCCTAATACCGAGAATTAGAGGGGTACCTTTCTTAAAACAGTAAACACGAGAGCTGGAAAGGAATCGGAAAAGTCCAAGTACGTCGGAGTAGTTAGAAATATATATTCGCCTTCTTTCTCACTGGTTTGCTCAAGAATTGGGAATTTGTAAAAAACCGAAAAGGAAAAGGATTTTCCTTATATACTTTCGTTAATCATTTCCTGAATTGGGAAGATTTTTTGGCTTCAAACGGTTAAAAATTGTCATTAATGTGGAAAACTGTTCCCAAAGCAGTTTCCCAAAAGTCAAAATTACAATGATTACGGAAAAATGGCGCTCTTCCAGATCTAACCGTTCGCTGTAAACGTTCAGGATTGAGCCACGTTACCTTTGGTCGATCCAACATCTGCTCGAGCATCGAATTATAGACTACTTAAAGCTTCATCAGAAATTCTTTTAACTTCCTGATCGACAAAGTCAACTCATTAAGTTGGGGGTCACTGAACAAAATAAAAGTGACGAGCTAGGTTCAGCGAGTAAAGCCCAATCATTTATCTATTATTGCCACCACGTATTCAGTGGGCTAGGCCCAATTATTACTGGGCCCAAGGCCCGTCAACCTGATCAGCGGACCTAGCTTGGTCCGACACTACGATCCAGACTATACATACGGGCACGACCCAGCCTCAACATTTAGTCAGGTCGACTTATTCCCCACATGTCACCTCGACCCACCAGCAGACGTCGATGTAGTTCATTGTCCGACTCAGGTGGTCCCGACCTAACTATCGTCCGACACCAAGTACAGATTCTAATTCGGGCATGATTCGATCCTATCCAATAGTCAAATCGGGCATGATTCGATCCTATCCAATAGTCAAATCGACCTGGTCATCAAACAGGCTACCTCGACCTACAATATTACGTCGACCTACAGAGTTCAAACGTACCAACACTTCTTTCTATATCAGGCTCTCTACAAATCAGGAGTTATTTATGGGGATAAGATCTCTAATACGTACCTGTTCCACAAATTAAGGGATTTCATACAATCCTACCACAATTACGACTCTTATCAGCAACTATAAATACAAGACAACGTCAACCGTTTCAAGGTAATTGCTTTTTGTTATACTGAATACATCTATTCATTATAATCTTTAAGCTCTCATACACCATACTTACTCTCAGGTCTGAGGGTATTCGCCGGAGATCATTCCGGTTAGTCGTGCGTTTTGTGTTTCAGGTCAAGGAGCCAAGTGATTAGTCTTGCCACATAAACGGAGATTGATAATCACGATTCTTGCAACATCACACCTACAGTATTTTGGACCGAAGAAGTTTTTCTATTCCTTTTTTTTATTCAATTTTTTTTGTCACTTTCTTTTTTTAATCAATTAAGTCACATGCTCAAGTAGGAATGTACAGTCCAGCCCATGCTGCCTAAGTGACTACACTCTATAAATCTCCCACAATTCTTCTCTTTTTGAAATTCTTCTATTCCTCTCCCTCTCCTCCATTGTTGTTTGGCCTTGTGGGATCACAAACCCTCACAATGGCCAACAATCACGATCACCATGATCCTGAACACGCCGCCCCCCTTCTTTCCCAACCGGAGATATATCCTCACCGCCGACAACCCATCAAGATTCTCCCCATTATATTCCTCTCAACCCTCTTATTATCTTCAATAATTCTCCTCATCTTCAACAACCACACCACCATAGACAAATCACCATCGCCGGCGCCGGATTCGAAGCCGCCGTCGCGGATTCTACCCAAGAAAGATATCCCCCACTTGTCCGCCATCAAAACGGAGGCTTCCCTTCGAGCCGAGAACAATGTTTCTTGGCAAAGAACCGCCTTTCACTTCCAGCCTGCTAGCCATTATATATGTGGTAATTTTACACATAATTAAGTAATTTTAGTCCTAACCATGTTTTAATTACTTTTTAAAAAAAATTGATTTTTTTTATTAATAAATGTCTTTAAGCTATCAAAAAAAAAATTGACATTGTCTTTGGTTTTTTTATACTGCCAAATCTATTAGAAACAAACCAGAGATACAACTTGTCCGTATGAATATGAACGGAGCTTGTGAGTTTCGAACCATGACCTTTCCTCCTTTGTATCGGGACTCTGAATACTGTTTTTTTTTTTTTCACTACTCACACACACACATGCATGCACAGAAGACCAGGAGATGAATCCTAGGGAGAGAAAGCGTTCCCTCTAACTTCGGGGGGATTGAACCCATTACAGTATGTTTATGAAATTAATCTTTCAATGCAAGTGACAAATTCCCCATGATTAGTTTTGGTTCTTTTGATTGTGATTTAAAATTAAACAATTTTTTTGGATCTTGGCACATCTAGTAACTTTTTAATTTGAAAACTTTTTGGCCACTACTAATTATTTACTGTTTTTTGTTGATTCTCTCATTCATTGGTTGCTTTTTTGACGTGGGATATTGGTGAAATCATCTTCTTCAGATCCTGATGGTATGTAATCTTTCCCTTCCCTCTTTTTGTTATTCTGATTGATCTCTGATTTGGTCCATAAAAATCTACACTTTAATTTTCTAAATGTCAAATTTAAAGATTCCAAAAAAATGTCAAATTTAAGTGAAATCGAGGTAATATTTGGTTTTACTGCCTGATTGTTTGATGAATATTTCCCAACCATTAATTACTCTTCCCGTCCCATAAAGATAGTCAACTATTTTTTCGGAATAGATGGAGTAAAAAAAAACAAGTTTTAGGAAATAATCATCCATTTTAAAGTTTTCACAACCAAAATTGTCACAAGGATTGCCTTATATTCTGCTTTGAGACTTTAAAAAATAAGAATATATGTCATCTGTCACTTGCTAAATATAACCAAGGCAACATCACATGGTTTACGGATCTAGTTATAAGTATCTTCCATGTCTTCTAGTTGATAATTGTAACACTAAGATTAAAAATGTTGATGCCATGGTATTTATAGGTCCATTATATCACATGGGATGGTACCATCTTTTCTACCAATACAACCCAATCTCAGCCGTGTGGGGTAACATCACTTGGGCCCATGCCGTCTCCAAGGACATGATCAACTGGTTCCATCTCCCCTTAGCCATGGTCCCTGAACATTGGTACGATATCAAAGGTGTCTTATCTGGCTCAGCCACGGTCCTCCCATCCGGTGAAGTTGTCATGCTCTATACTGGCAACGCCTATGATCTAACGCAAGTCCAGTGTTTAGCATATGCTACCAATTCATCTGATCCCCTCCTCTTGGACTGGGTCAAATACGAAGATAACCCGATCCTAGTCCCACCTCCCGGTATTGGGCTTAAGGACTTTAGGGATCCGACTACTGCATGGGTTGGGCCAGATGGTAAATATGTTATTGCTATTGGCTCCAAGCATAATACTACAGGGATCACCCTTTTGTATAAAACTACGGACTTTAAGAACTATGAGTTGTTGGATTGGGAATTACACGGAGTTTTTGGTACGGGGATGTGGGAATGTGTTGATTTGTATCCAGTTTCGACGACTGGTTTAAATGGGCTGGATATGTCTGCTAATGGGCCGGGTATTAAGCACGTGTTGAAAGAGAGTGGGGATGAGGATAGGCATGATTGGTATGCTATTGGAACTTATGACCCGGAAAAGATTGGGTGGACCCCGGATGACCCGACTATGGATGTGGGTATCGGGTTGAGATATGATTATGGGAAGTTTTATGCATCACGGTCTTTTTATGACCAACATAAACAGAGGAGGATACTTTGGGGTTATCTAGGAGAAACTGACACTCCCACTGCTGATCTCTTCAAAGGATGGGCACAAGTTTTGGTAATATTTCTACTCTTTTAAACATTTTCAAGAAAATTATGTCTAAATAAGTGTTCATTTTTTTATATATGTATATTGATCAAATTTTATGCAGAATATTCCGAGGACCGTGGTTTTTGACGCAAAGACGAAGAGCAATTTAATTCAATGGCCGATTGAGGAAGTTAACAAGTTAAGAAGTAACCGTAGTCAAGACTTTGAAGGGTTGGAGCTCCCACCTGGATCTCTTATTCCACTCAATATAGGCTCAGCAACACAGGTTCTTACTCTCTTTTCCAATAATGAAATTTGAAAATATAGTTTTTTAGCAGCAGTCCATTTCTTATATAATTTGTTTGGACAGTTGGATATAATGGCAACATTTGAGATTGATAAAGAGGCATTGGAAGCAACGGTTGAAGCGGATGTTGGATTCAATTGCACAACAAGTGATGGTGCTAAAGGCAGGGCGGTTTTAGGACCGTTTGGACTTGTAGTTATTGCTGATAAATCACTTGCCGAACTTACCCCTGTTTATTTCTACATTGCAAAAGGAATTGATGGGAGTGACACAACTTACTTTTGTGCTGATGAAACAAGGTCTGTTTACTACTCTTTAACAATTCACATTTGCTGATAACTTGATAGATAACCCAATATTCATTTTTTTATTGCATGGTGAATTCTTACGCACAGATCATCACTGGATCCAAATGTTCGGAAGATGGTTGTTGGGAGTAAAGTACCTGTTCTTCGTGATGAAAAACTTACAATGAGGTTATTGGTAAGTTGGTTTACTAATTAGATAAATGTTTGTATAAAAAGAGTTAATTAACAAATAATTAATTTAATTGTTCAGGTTGATCATTCGGTAGTGGAGAGCTTTGCACAAGGAGGAAGAACAGTGATAACATCAAGAGTATATCCAACAAAAGCAATATACGAATCAGCAAAGCTGTTTTTGTTTAACAATGCGACTGGTATTAGTGTTAAAGCGTCACTAAAGATATGGCACATGTCTCCAGCAAAGCTTGATCCTTTCCCTTTCGATAAGTAGGAAGAACGAGGAGGAAAGAAGACACGTAATATATGCTATGTGTGATTATTAAGGGGGAATATTTTAGATGGAGACGCGGCATGATAAGTAAATAGATATCTGATTGTCGTTTAATTTCCAAGTTTAGGGTTTTAAATAATGTAAGTTAAAAAGCATTAACTATTGTGTGTTTGTGGAGATGATTATTGTTTGAAGGAGTATTTTTGGGCAATGTATGCTTTTTGCGTCTCTCCTCTTGTGTTCAAATACAGAAAAATCAAGTGTTTATCATTCATGAGTCAACATTTAATTTCAAATTTTAAGTTTAGTTGATTTGACCATTAAATTAAAAGTCAAAATCCTCTGTAATAATGGCATACTTTTTTTTTATATTAGTAAGAAATAATTTAAGCAATAGCTTTGATTTAATTTCATTATCTTAATAAAAATATAATTTTTATTGATATATTATTATAAATAATAATTTTTAAATTTTAGGTTTGTCACTCCTTAACATTAACGAAACCAAAGAATTTGTGTTAAAAAACATCATTCATTAAATGACACGTGACTTGGACTTGTTCATTTAACGGATTTTTCTAACAAAATTGATTAAAAACCCTAAAATGTTAATAGAATATGAACTTTGGACCCTATATTGTAATTAATGATAGAATGAGTCCATCTTAGGAACAACAAAATAGTGATTATTTAGCGATAAAATTTATATTTTGTTGATAATTTTTGTACATTGGCAACAAAACAGAATTTGTAGCAAAATTTGTACCTAAGGCGACAAAATAAAACAGTTTGTAGCGAAACACCAACAAAAAATTTGAGCACCCAAGCTTTTCCGCGCGGATGAAATGCTTATAACAATTTGCGACAAATAAAAGCCCATCTTTTATAAAGTTGTTACATAGCAAAAGGGTTGTATTAAGCAACAAAAAGAAGTTATCGCCAACGTTGACCTACTCGTGCTAGGTAAAAACATAAAAAACCTAGGTTCATTGTCATTCATTTTGCATTCACCAGCACTATTCCATCTCTACCAATCTTGATCCGTTGCTATTAATAGGTAGGAACAACACGTTACCCTCGGCTTCTGATTATTCCAGGTAACTCCTCTCTCTCTCACCCATTCTTTCTATCACAACGCCAGCCGGCGGTCGACAATCGGAGGAATTTGATGCGATAGCGAAAAATGGGACTGGGCCTAAACAGGAAGTTAGGCCAAACAAGCATTAATGGGCCAAGTATGTGAATGGGCCATATGGTAGGCCCAAGGACGGGAAGATGCGTGCGAGATAAGGCGGCCCCGTATAGGCGGCGTGTGAGAGTAAGTAGGTCGAGATGGATATTTTAGAGAAACGGGTGTACAATGATAGTATGGCCGAAGGCGAGGATCACGTTGTCGACATGATTGAAGTTGGCGGCAATACGAACATTGCCGCTAGTCTGTTGATTGTCGCCTGCGACTTATGTGAAAGGTGATCTCGTGTCATGGCAAAGTAGTCAACTGTAGATTGATTTAACAAGGTGAACAGTGAAATCCCACTAACTTGGAGTTGGTTGGGGACCTTGAGTGGATGATTGACAAGTGTCCACCCCATGTGCAAGGCATATGGGGGCTTGGAATATAAAACCAAGGAATAGTGTCATTTGCATGTATGTATTCTCTCTCTACTCTTTAAGCTTTCTCTCTCTAGTCCCTCCTTTGTTATTTTCAAGCTTTATAAATAAGTAACCTTACTCTCACGTCGGAGGGGTTTTGCCGAAGCCACCCTCGGCCTAGTTTACGTGCTTGCATGTGTGTAGGAGGCCTACCGAATGAGGAGCAGCCGGAGTGTCCTTCAAGTTCAGTTCATGTGCAACCATAAATTTGGCATGGCAGCATCAGTTGGTTCCGTTGCCGGGACCTGAATCTCTTTCTTTGGTTGGTGGATAAAAGTTTGTTGTGATTTTGAGGTTCATTTTCAGTGGCTGTTGGTGTTGGGGTTATGTGTTCTTGAAGTTTCGTGTTCTTGGTAGCCCAGAAATCAGGTCAGGCTTGTTGATTGGTGTTCGAGTAGTTCTAGTTTATTTATTTCTTTGTTGTGAGCCCAGAAAGTGACCAGAATGGGGCAAGATAAAGGTACTCAGGCGAAGGCTGCCCAGAATCCGGCGTTGGAGATCCCCAATCCGAAGGATACTCGCAAGGTCAGATCAGGATCTGTGCGGGATGGCGAGGTGCATACTTCTCAAACTGATTTGGCAATTAGGAGGGCCAGGGGGCGAGATGAAAGGGAGCGAGCGGGAAGGGGAAAGGGTTTGGTCGATGAGCCAGATCCCGCACCTTCAAAGGCTGATGAGGCAAGAGCGAAGGCCGACCAGTTGAGGAAAGATAATGAATTGATGTTGAAAGTTCTCGCAAATAATCAGAGACTTAGAGAAATGGGTCAGGCACCCACCGAAATCCCGCCTGGGGTATCGGCGAGAATTGCAGGACAAGCCCAAGGAGAAGAGAGAGATGCCAGTCAGAGCGTAGCAAAGAGGGATGATAGGCGGGCGAGGGATATGCCGCCGCCTAAAGATACAGTCAGAGATCAGGCGGCGAGATCTGAAGGTGCTGCGATTAAGAGAAAGCACCAAGATCATGGTGAGGGAAGGAGAAAGGAGATTTATTACATGCCGGGAAACTCTTGTGAGGAGTCATATTATTATGAGTACGAAAGTGACGAGGGGTCGACTGCAGATAGAGACTATGTACCTAGTCGCTCAAAGTATTCTGATGATAATACTTATCTGGAAGAAAGGTCGCATAGATCGCAGCATTCTGATAGAGCTCGCCAGGAGGAAAGGTCGCCACGCGATAGAGATCGCAGGCGACATGAAATGAGGGATAGGGAGAAGGAAAGAGAAAAGGCGGAGAAAGCTAAGGAAGCTGAGAAAGCTGCAGAAGCTGAGAAGATCGAGGAAGCGATTAAGGTTGCAGAGGCTTTGAAAGCCGCTGAATTGGAGAAATCCAAGAAAGATGAGGAAGATAAATGGAAAGCAGAGATGGCTGAGATGGCTAAGAAGATCAAAGAGTTAGAAGCGGGAACCAAGCCCGCAGAGGCGAAGGTTCCTATTTGGCTCCGTTTATAAAGAGTATTCAGATTGCCGCCCCTGATCCGTCATTTCGTATGCCAAACTTGCCAAGTTATTCAGGAAATTCAAGGGCTAACACTCATGTTGGAGGATTTAAGGTAACATTATCGCTGTTGACTGAGAACGAAGCTGTTTTGTGTAAGGCCTTGGCGAGCACCTTGGTTGATCATGCTTTAGAATGGTTTTTGGCCCAGCCAGCAGAGTCGGTTCTCGGCTATCAAGATTTCAAGGCGAAGTTTATGGCGAGATTCAGTGGGTCAGGAGTGCAGCCTGTGCTAAAGACCGAATTGTGTAGCCTTAAGCAGAAGGAAGGAGAAGGGATATCGAGTTTTACTGACAGGTTCATGGGTGTCGCGAACCAGATCGCTGACATTGGTCAAGGCGAGATAATCATGTTGTATAATGCCAGTTTGTTGCTAGGGCATTTTAAGCAGGAGTTGGGCATGAGATTGCCGAAGACGACGGGCGAGTTGCATGAAAGGGTTAGAGGATTTTGTAGCGGTGACAAGGAGCCAGAGGTGAAAGTTGACAACCACTGTGGGAAGGAAAAGTGCGAAGGAGAGAATTGACATTGTGAAGGAAGAGAATAGGAGCGATCGAGGAAGTCGCAGCGGGAATCGTGATGGGGGAAGTGATGTCAGCCGGGCTGGAGGCCAGGATCAAAGAAAGATTATTAAGTTCGACAGGCTTAATACCACTCTCAGCGAGATTCTGAGGAAGGAGGATTTGCCGGAGCCTTATCCCATCATAGAAGGATCCTTTATGGCCAGGGACCCAAATAGTTATTGCGAGTATCACAAAGACAAGGGTCATGTGACGGAGGATTGCTATAATTTAAGAAGGGTGATTCAGGGGAAAATCAATAAAGGCGAGTTTAAACAGTATCTTGAGCAAGATGCAGGGCGAGATCAAGGGGTTAGGCAGGAAAGAAATCAGGAGCGGAATGTAGTTGATGTCATCCAAGATCCCTTGCCCAGCGTGGCCCAGTTGAACAATCAGATTATCATGTTTTCGCATAGTTTTGATATCCCGTAGTTTGCTGCCGATGAGGACAGAGTGTTCAATTTTTTTAGAAGCGAGTTGGCAGCGACAAAGAGTCACGGGAGCCAACCAGTGATAATAACCATCTGTCTGGGAAACAACATAGTTCAAAGGGTGATGGTGGATTCAGGAGATAGTCGGATTGTGCTGTATTATGATGCTTTCAAGAGAATAAATTACACTGACGCGAACTTGGTGCCTTATAAGGGATTTTTGGAGGGGTTCACAAATCATTCGATCAAGGTGAAGGGGACAATCATGTTGGAGGTGGAAATTGGCGAGGGTCAGACGGCGAGAAGTGAGAATATAGAATTCATGGTGATTGACTTAGTTTCCCCCTACAATGCGATAGTCGGGATCCCTTTCATGCAGAGTTTTGAGATGGTGTTGTCTATCCCGCACCAGAGGGTGAAATATCCGACTTCCAGGGGCATAGGTTGCTTGAATAGTGAGGCAATTACGGTGGTGAGAAAGAAGAAAGAGATGATGAAAGCCAAGACGGCATTCACAAGTTCGATGACAACAAAATATGATTATCGCCCACTAAAGATCAATGTGATCGAGGCTGTTGATGAGGAGATTGAATGGGAAGAAACTGAAAGTATGAGGAATGGCACGGCAATGATTGTCGCCGTGGCAAGTTTGGCCCCAGTAAATGCGGAAAGTGAGATTGTTGAGATTCTTGGTGAAGTCAAGAAGGCCGGATCAATTGAGAGTAGGGAGATGTTAGAGGTTGAAACGGCTAATGTGCGAGAACCTGAGCCAATAGGTGCTGAGCAGGAATTCGCCGGCGAGGTTGATTTGGGAATTAAAATTGTGGGTGTGACCCCTAATTTGAGTTATGCCAGAGCAGTGCGATTTGTTCGAATGGCTGAGCCGAGAATAGAGGAGATTGTGGTTGAAGAGATTGTCGATAGTGAATCTGAGGAGGATTGTGAAATGATTGAAGTAGAGAATCCCGAAGGGCGACCTACGGGAAATGAGTTTCACTGACCCCAGGAAGGTGATTCCCGCCAAGGGCCAAGCGAGCAAAAAGAGGAAAAGAATTGATGTTGAAACCTTGCAAACGCGAGATGAGCCTGAGATTCAGGCAGGCGAGGAGCTGGAGGAGGTAGAAATCAATTGTTATTTCCCTGAGCAAAAAGTAAAGATTGGAAAGCAGTTGTTGAGGGACGAGCGAGAATGCTTGGTTGAATTTCTGAAGGAGAATTTAGATGTGTTTGCTTGGCGGCCAGAAGATATGAGGGGCATTGATGAGAACGTCGCCATGCATTGTTTGAACGCCGACCCCAATGTTGAGCCTTTTAAGCAAAAAGTGAGACACTTGTCGCCAGACAAAGAGAAAGCGGTTTTGGAGGAAGTAGACAAGCTTTTAAAGGCAGGAATCATAGAGAAGATCCAGTATCCGGTTTGGTTGGTGTGCCCAGTTATGGTGTTGAAATCAAATAAGAAATGGAGGATGTGCATCGGCTTTACGGATTTGAATACCGCCTGCCCTAAGGATTGCTACCCGCTCCCAAAGATTGATAAGTTGGTTGATTCAATTGCCGGCCATCGAGTTTTTAGTTTCATTGATGCGTATTCGGGTTACCATCAGATTAAAATGGCTGAGGATGATAAGGCGAAGACGGCCTTTCGAACTCCGAAGGGTAATTTTCGCTACAAGATGATGCCGTTTGGGCTGAAGAATGCAGGGGCGACATATCAGAGAATGGTAAATGAAGTTTTTAAGTCGCAGATTGGTCGAAATCTGGAGGCGTATATTGATGATATGGTGATAAAGACTAGGGAGAATGATCATGTTTTGGATCTCGCTGAAACATTTGAAAATTTTAGGAGGAACTCGATGAAGTTGAACCCTAGCAAGTGCACGTTTGGGGTGACGGTGGGAAAGTTTATGGGTTTTTTGGTAAATAGGCGCGGGATCGAGGCTAACCCGGATAAAATCCAAGATTTGTTGGATATGTCGCCTCCCAAGTTGATTCGCGAGATTCAGAGGCTAAATGGGAGGATCATTGCCTTGGGGAGATTCATTTCCAGATTGGCTGAAAAGTGTTTGCCATTTTTCAAGGTTTTGAAAGGTGTGAAGAGTTTTGTTTGGAATGAGGAGTGTGATGCCGCTTTCGAGCAGATGAAAACTTATTCGGGAAAGCCGCCACTGTTGTGTAGTCCCGTTGAGGGAGAATAGCTGTTTGTGTATTTGGCGGCCTCAGACTTTGCAGTGGCCGCAGTTTTGGTGAGAGAAGAGGGGGGTGTTCAGAGGCCGATATACTATGTGTCAAAGGCATTGAGCGAGATTGAAGTAAGATACTTTAATGCCGAGAAGCTGGCGTACGCTTTGGTGGTTGCCATGCGGAAATTGAGAGCTTACTTTGTTGTGCACACCATTGTCGTGTTGAGTGACGCCCCGTTGAGAAAAAATTTGCAACAGCCAGATGCCGCGGAAAGGTTGCTGAAATGGTCTATTGAGCTGACTGAGTTTATTTGAGATATGAATCTCGCCGGGTGATTAAGGCGCAGGAATTGGCTGATTTCATTGTGGAAATGTCTTTTACGAGATCTCAGGCTGAGCTGGTGAAAGTTGCAGTTAAGAAGAGAGCAGGAAGGAAAGTTGTGCCCAGTTTGATCGAAGAAAAGGAGAGGCCGCCGGACTGTTGGATTTTGCATGTTCATGGTTCTTCGTCCAAAGATAAAGGTGGGGCGGGAATCACTATGATCTCGCCTGATGAGGATGTCAAGTATGAGAAGGCACTGCGGTTCAAGTTTAACGTTTCAAATAACCAGGCTGAGTATGAGGCACTGATTGCCGGGATTGAATTGGCGAGGGACATTGGGCTGTCTAAAATCCTCATCCATTCAGATTCCCAGTTGGTTGTGAATCAAGTAAATGGCGAATATGGAGTGTTGAACTCGATTTTGATGAAGTATTGTGACCTAGCGAGAAGTATTTTGAAGGGATTCGAGTTTTGGGAATTGGTGCAGATAGACCTAGCTGAGAACTCGTGAGCGGATTCCTTGAGTAGGACGGTAGGTTCGGAGGGGAAAAGCTCGGTTAATGAGCCTTTGATTGAATATGTCGAGATGCCGGCAATCAACAGGCTGCTGGTTTTGGAGATTGAGGAGGCCGAGAAAAGTTGGGTGGTGGAGATGAAGGAATTTTTGGACACGGGAGAGTTGCCGCCTGACGAGGAGAAGGCAAAATTAATAAAGGCAACCTCTCCGCGGTTCACGGTGCAGGATGGAGTTCTGTATAGAAAATCTTTTTCTAAGCCGCTGATGCGATGTGTTGATCCCCATTTGGTGCAGAAAGTGTTATACGAAATTCATGAAGGAGTATGTGGCGGCCATCCCGGAGCGAGAACCCTTGTAGATAAAGTTTTATTTCACGGATATTATTAGCCGAGCTTGAGGAAAGACGCCGAAACTTATGTCAAGAAGTGGGAGAAATGTCAGAGGTTTGGTAATATTCCCCGGCAGCCGGCTACAGAGCAGACCCCTATAGTGGCAACTTGGCCTTTCGACATGTGGGGGATTGACTTGATAGGACCTTTTCCGAGAGCTAAGGGCGGGTGTCAGCACGTGGTTGTCGCAGTGGATTACTTTACGAAATGGACAGAGGCGAAAGCTTTGGCGACAATCAGTGAGGACAATGTGATTAAGTTTGTGCAAGAGAATGTTTGGTGCAGGTATGGGGTGCCTAGAGCAATCATTTTAGATCATGGTAATCAATTTGGAAATAAATTTCCAGCAAAATGTGCGAGGGTAAATGTTAAGCATCGGATGTCGGCGATTTACAGGCCGCATTGTAATGGTCAGGCGGAGGTGGCAAACAAGCAAGTCATTTCCGCCCTGCGCAAAAATTTGGAAGGAAGAGGTGGATCTTGGTTGGAGGAGTTGCCAACAGCTTTTTGGTACGTGAGAACAACTGTCAAGGGCTCAACTGGAGAAGCCGCCTTTGCCCTTACTTATGGATCGGAGGCGATGGCGCCTGCCGAGATGGCGTTGCCGACTTATAGGGTGGCCTACTATGATGAAGCGAGAAAGGGGCAGAGACGTGCGCGAGAGTGAAGATCAATTACAAGCAGAGGATGAAAGCCCAGCACGATAAGCGGGTTAATAAAAGGTCTTTCAATGTCGGAGATTGGGTCCTAAGAAGCGTGGAGGCAGTTGGACCTAAGACGGGGTACACCAAGCTGAACGAGAAGTGGGAAGGCCCGTTCCAGATATCAAAGGTTGTGCGAGAAGGGACATACAGGTTGAGGAAGCAGGATGGGGAAGAATTAAAAAATGCATGGTGTAAGTGCTCCAATTTGAGCTTGTTAGTATTTTCGTTAGAAAATTAACGAAAGTTATAACATTTCTAACAATTCCTAACATTCCTAACATTTCTAACCAAGTAAGGGTAGATTAGGGATTGCCAAAAAAAGATAAACCAAGAAAGGAATCAAAAAAGCAAAAGAAATAAGAAAAACCAAAAATAGAAATGGCTGGAACAAAAACTGGCTGATTAATTTGAATTTTGAAAAGATTATTCTTCCTGTCCAAAGCCTGAAGCTGTAATTAATGAACAGTGCACGCTGCACTTCTCATCCGCGCGGACATGTATGTAAATTTCAGGGGCCTATAAATTGAACCCTCCTCTCTCAGTTTACAGAACACAACTTACTCACAGCAACGAAGTTCTGGCGAAATATAGAGAGAAAACAGTGGGAATCCCTTGATTGCCACCTTTTTCTCTTGAATCTTTCCCAATCAAATACCAAACACACCAAACCTTGATACTCCTCAAGCCAAACACCAAATCTTGATACTCCTCAAGTCAAATTCCAAGCCTAGGAAGATAGGGTGTCACCATTGGTAAAGCCCTCCTTCTCAAAACCCTAAAATTCTCTTTTGATCTCTTGATCATCTTGTTCTTCTTACTTTGACTTATTTTATGTCTAGTTTAACTTGAGTTTTGACCTAAGATGGTCATCTTGAAGTTCATCTTCATGAATGACCATCTCAAGTGGTCCACATTTTAGATCTTTAGCCAATTCTTTCTCCTTGGTTTCATCTTTACAAAACCCCCTTTCCCTTTGCAAAGGACATGTTTCAACCCCATAAATTCCCCAAGGATGACTTGAATATGATAACCACTTAACAAAAGGTAGTGGTATCAAGTCTAGGGATGAAAATGGGGTGAACATAGATGCAAATCCCCCAAAAATCACATTTTCCCTCAAGAACATCTTGCTGTCCAGTAGCATTGTTCTGAGACCTCAGTCCATTTTCCTATTTTTTGGACCCAGTAAAACTTGGAATTGGGTGTTGACTACAAAACACCTTTTGTAGCCAACATCCAGATCTTTCCAGAAATATTTTTATTTTATTTTTTGAGTAAGTAAAATTCCTTTTTTCAATTTTTCTTTTAGAGGCCAGTTCATCAGCTTCTGGAAATCCAGATTTCACATCTGAGATTTCCAGAAGGTTTTGACCCCTCAAATTACTTCCAAAATGGAAAGTTTCTTTGCAGAAACCCTATTTAGGGTGTTTTAAGCAACTTTCATTCTCGGACTTTCCCCAGATTCTGAGGTTTTGAAGCCTTTAAGTCCATTTCAAAGTCAAGGGTCAACTGCCTTCTTTCATTCTGGCAGAATTGCTTTTCAAATCCAAAAATCTTTTGAGTGCCAAGACTCAACCCAAAAATTCTCCAAAAAATCATGGGATCAGTTTAAAGTCTTAAAAAGAGATCCCAATTTTCACTTTTCCCAGTTTCAAATTATTTTGGTCAAAACACACACACACACACACACACACACACAACAAAAGGATTTCAAATGTTTGGAAGACTCGTTTTGCGAGGCGCGTCGGGTGCACACTAACGTCCTTCCCGACGCGTAACATGACCTCCGAACCTAAATCTCTGATCTCGGGCTTTTTTCAAAGTTTTGGCCCTTAAAATAAAAATGGCGTGGCGACTCCGTTTTAATGATTTTCAAACAAAGAAAAATCGGGTACATCACAGTGGCGACTCCGCTGGGGAATAATAAGCTTTTTCTAAAAAAAAAAATGATATTTGGTATATTGGTGGAAACCATTAAACTTCCCGTTATCGCCTCCTAACACGAGTCGGGGATAAATTGTGGTCTAACAATCCCACGTACCGGTATCATTATTTTCAAAAAAAAAAAGAAAAGCTTTTGAGGGTCAAGCTTCCGTCTCAACATTTGAAAATCCTTTGCTTTGTGTGTGTTGATTTTTGCACAGTTTTCGTGTTTGTTTTTTGCCAGCTCGGAAAAGTCAAAATTTTGACTGTCGGAATAATGTCCCTAACTGTCGGAATTTTTGTGCTTATGTGCTTATGTGTTCATAAAATTTTCAAAAAAAAAAATTTTCAAAAAAAAAATTCAAAAAATCATGCATCATGCCTTTTTAAGACACATAAAAAATTTCTATTTTTCTCGTAAAAGAAGATAGACTGCTTGCACACTACGCGCACGTGACCTTACACCGCACACTACGTCCCTAACCCGGGAAATCCTTGTCGCGGTCCGTTTGGTCTTATTACGCCTCTCGGATGAGCACAGGACTACCCAAACATCCCATGGCGCCTCGTGTCGACCATGCACTTGTCCGTGACACGCTTTGTCCGAGACCCGGTTGGTTTTTAGTCCTGGTCTCGTGTCATGCCCTGTCCGTGTAGAGACCTTTCCTTTCAAGCCTTTGTCGGCATACCGACTCAATATCTTTCGGGTCCCTAATCAGTCGAAGTCATACCGGTTTCCCGCCGCAGACTTTGACCAAGATATTGACCGGCGCCTTGACTTCGGCTCGACCGGCACAAATTATACACTGACTCCCAAAGATTGACACTGAGTCATCAAGGATTAATGATTATTCCATGCCTAATTACGGCTTAACTGACGACAAGTCAAGATCAATTGTGGACACTTATCAGTCCAAATCATGCCGACTTTCTGTCGAGCCCTCGGACACGATCTTGACTTTGACGTCAGCTTTGTCCATAATTTACATCGAATGCTCGTTAAGACTCGATTACCCGCCAGACTTCTAGGATCGTTTTTCTTTCGGTCGGTGGGACCCGCTTGCCCTATAGGACCCTCGCCCGGGGCTGTCCACCCTGGGAGGTCGAAATACAGGTGGAATACGAGGGGCTTATAGACGTAGTGACGGGGCCCACTGATCCAGGAATCAGAGTAGTTTGAAAAAAAAAGAAGAGCAATCTTTTCCAACCGATTAGGTTAATAAAACGTGTTTTAAGTAAACATGAACAAATAACTGCATGTTGCATGAGCCTAAGAGCCCAAACACCTACCCTCCTTCAATTCCCGCCATCTGAACCCTCGTGTCTTTCCCCCGCAGCTCCGCGTAAAGCTTGGTTTCGGGCACCGGGTCACCGTTTAATCAGTTGGGAAGAGTCAAGTGCATCGTCAGCTTCACCGTCTTTTCCAACTCCGGGTTTCAGAATGTCTGCATCAGCTGGTAACGAGAGGGACAACGTCACTCCGCCTCCTGGGACTCCTCAGACAGAACAGCAATGGAATCAGTTAGCAGAACAGATGAGAGTGCGACAGGAAGCACAGCTGAATAGCCTTATCGAGGCTATTAGGAGCCATGGTCTGGCCGCCAGCCTCAACCCCGATGGCACCTTCACTGTGGAAGAAGAGGACCCCAATCCCAATCTCGGTCGCCCCGATTACTCCAGGATGCCACCACCAACCTCCGTCGATACTACCAGAACCCATGCTCCTCGATCTCTGGGTCAGACCACTGGATCCCTGCAGCCTGATGGGACGAATCAGTTCACAGCTCCTCAGTGGGGGCAAAGTCAGTACGGAATGTCCTCTCACGGTTGGGGATGCCTCGGAATGCCACAGCAAATTGGAATCCCACCGCAGTTCGGAACCGATCAATCCGGACCTTCACAACCACAGTTTGGAATGCCGCCACAGTCTGGTTCTGGGCCACAGTCAGGAGCCCCTCCTCAGAATGGTACTGGTTCAGTTGCTCCTCACACAGCTTTCACAAATCCATTTATCACTCAGGGTTCGATGGGTTACCAAACCTCCATCCCGGTTTCATCAGAATCACCAGGACCACAGTATCCTCTCGGTTATGCATCCTCGCCACAACCAGCCATGCAATTCAACAACCAGGGACAGCAGCCCGCACTTAAGCCTACTTATGGGCCTCACTCCGGAAATCCAAGCCATCTGGCTACCTCAGATCTGCCTCCATCTTCTCTGCCGATTGAAAGCCAACAGCAAGTCGCTGGGTTCTATCCTTTTGCCCCAGCTCCTACCTACACTCCCCAGGGTAATTTGGGCCAAGGACAGGTTTTCACCTATGCTCCGGGATATGGTATCCCTTCCACCAATGCACCACCAACAGCTAGTCCTGTTCCTAGCTCAAATATCGGCTCAGGAATTCCCGCTCCACCTTTGGATCCCCAATTGGCCTGGTTTATGGAGCAACACAAGGAAATGAAAGCACAGATTGCTGAATTGACCGCCAAAAAGAACACTGCTCTTCGGCCTACAGATCCCGACTCGATTGTCCCCCTGCCTCACAAGTTTGTGATGCCCACTCTGGAATTGTTTGACGGGAGTGCATGCCCTAAAACTCACTTGGACACATACACTTTGGCAATGAAGGCTAAGGGATGCACAAACCAGCAGTTGGCCGACTACTTTAGTCTCTCTTTGAAGTCAGGGGCTTTGAAATGGTTCTTTCGACTGAAGTCCGAAGCTAGGGCTACTTGGGAACAGATTACCAGTGCCTTCACAGAAAAGTACAAAGCTAACTTGGAATGGGAAACAAATAGAGTTGATCTGCAGACAACAGTGCAGCGCCCTGATGAGAATATTGGGGATTTCTATAAAAGGTGGAACCTGAAGCTCAGTGAAATGGCCATTCCTCCCTCTGAAGAGGAGCAATTAGACATCTTTCAGTCACTTCCCCTATGCTGACTTGCGTGCAATGGTTAATTCCGGGGCTAAGTTTGAAAAGGCTTACAATCAGCAGCCGACTACTGCACCTGCCTACGGATATCGGGCTCCTCCCTCCAACACTACTCTCGCTTTCGCTAAAGGCAAAGAGGCGATCGGCTACGCGGGACAGAACTGTAACAATGTCACTTCCTTTGTTCCCAAGAAGCCTGATGCATCCAGGTCCCGGCTCCAAGACTTGAGAAACCTTGGGATGCCTTTAAGTGATATCTTTAGAGGATTGGTAAAAGAAGGTTTGCTCCGGCCTTTGGATAATTATCAGCCAAGAAACCCCAACGCTCCTTTGGATACCTCCAAGCATTGTGCCTTTCATCAGTACCATGGGCACCTGACAGATGATTGCGTCCCCCTGAAGAAGGCAATCCAAAATTTGATTGAGCAAGGGAGGTTAGAGATGCCTGAAGGTCCTAATACCATCAATAACCCGCTCCCTAACAACATGAATGTCAACATGGTCGAGTTTGGTGATCCAAGACTTGTGGGCATAATGGAATTTGACTCGCCCCTTTGTGAGGTCGGTGAATCAGCCATCGCAGGCGATGAAAGTGGTTGGATTAAGAAAGAGATTGCCAAGGAAATCCTGATGGAAAGGTCTGCAATAGCTCCTGTCTCCAGCATCGAAGAATAGATGCATGGTTCAACAGCAAAGAGCGGCTAGACTGGGGGCTACCTATCTTTAAAATAGTCTTTTGAGTCAACCTTCGTAGGTTCTAGTACTTTTCTTTCACCTAAGTCCTTCCTGGACATTTGTCGTTGTAGTCCATTTTGGACATAGTGGTTAAATGCCTAACTTTTAATATAAGTCTTTTTTCTCTTCTTGCTAGACTCGAGACATCACTTGCGCACCCACGTTACACTTAATTGAAATGGTTTTATCCAAAATGATCACTTGTGCTGCTCAACCACTAATTCTTCGAAAATGATTAATATTTAAACTAATCAGAGTGAGAAAACCAATTGATATCCTTCTCAAATGGGGGCTTACCAACTCCCCATCTTGCATCTCATATGCTCACATCCCTTTCATCATCATCATCTCGTTGCTCGATGAATTTGCATGGATCTTTTCTCATATAAAGCTTAAGCAAGCAATGAAGACTTAAATCTCGTTTAGATCATCCAGTAGGGATTGCGGTTGAAACCTTTCACCCATAGGAAAGCCATTACCTCACCCTCACTAAACACTACCCTTTCATTTCAAGATCGGCATGTTTAGCCATCACCTTTGCTCCTTATCGAGAGAAGTCCAAGCAACGCCAAAGAAGTTAGCTTCGAGGGTCGGCGATGCATAAAATGTTCAAGCTATGAAGGAAGGACAAAGATAATCCTCAACTCCTCAGGAGGCTTTCCAAGTCAAAAAAAAAAAAAAAAAAAAAAAAAAAAAAAAAAAAAAAAAAAAACAAAAAAAAAAAACAAAAAAAACAAAAAGAGCAAAAAAAAACAAAAAGAGCAAAAAAAAAAACAAAAAGAGCAAAAAAAAAAAAAAGAACTATCAGTCCTCAAAAGTCCCCGACTTCTCAAGAAGCTCTCCAATGATCAAAAAGGAGCCTGAATTCTCGCAAGATCGCAAAAAGTTGTCGATATGCTTGGACTCCCTCTCATCATTACCTTAAAGCCATCCTCTCGATTTTAGAGGATACTCCCATTACCCTCGCCTTTGGCCAAAGTCAAAATTTGACCTCTCATTCTTAGAGGCAATCAATCTTCCCCGCCATAGATTTCCCAAACACATCCCCGCGAGCCAACCTCTCATCTTTAGAGGTTCAGTCAGTAAAAGGCCTAGCCGACCTCTCATCTCAACAGGTCATCATCTCCCAAATCACCCGATAGCCGATCGAAGCCCGGAAACCCAACTACAGTCCCTACCGGATAGCAGTTTCATTCTAATATCCTCGATGTCAGGATCAAATTAATGCTTCATTGCTTGCTTAAATTGGAATCTAATCCATCTTGGTCCAAAATTACCAATCAAAGATTGTGCAAATTCAACCCTTCCCTTCATGTGAGCATATTTCATTTCTCCTCACAAACACTTGCCGTGGATGTCCCACTGGGGCTTCGCATCCGTGTCTTTCATGGACACTCTAAGGGGATATGTTATTCAATCCTCCAAATCCTCAAAATCTCCAAAGGTCCTCAGACCCTCGAATTTCAACGCTCGTTCTCTTTTCATTCGGGATAGGCCCGAACTACGGCGACCTGAGCTCTTCATGATGGAGGGAACGTAGGCAACCAGAAATGGTCCGGTCGAAATCACAAACAAATCTCAAAAAAAGAAAAAAAATCCGGTCTCATCAGGGATCGTCCCTATACACTTTCCGAGCTTGATCCTCGATAACAGTTGGTTTTCTCCTTGTGATTAATCAAAATATTTGTTCATATCAGATTTAGGAGTTGAATAACCCGAACATTAACAAAGGGTTTTAAGCAGCCTTGTGATCATCATGAATAAGACAAGTTTTCAAGTGTCTCGACAAGTCTTCTCTCTCTCCATCATAGGGAAATAGAGCCAAACACTGTCTTTCTGTCAGCAGGGGCTTCCATACACTTTTCCACACCTTGTGATGCTTATACTCTCTCAAAAGAGTCAAACCAAAAGCGAGAGTGTCATACACAAATTCGGGAGACATTCCCATCTTCCAAAAGATATGCCCCTGCACGTAAACATTTCTGAGTCTTGTCCAAGAATCGGTTGACTAAGGTCGAAAAGATGGGTTCCCCCTCTGTAAGACTACTCTGAATTTCTTCATGCTGGGGCTTGCTAAGCGGTTCTCCCAGGTTCTCCTGTAGCAGCTCTTCAAGCTAGGGCTTATATAGTCATCTTTGGGTCCACGTTGGGTTCTTCACCACGAGATAGACTCGCCAAATCGCTTCTTCAAAATCTGGACTTTGCCTACTCAGGATCCGGGGGCTTTGTCAAGATGGTCTTTTGGACCCGAATTTTATCAAGTCGCAAGAAAGGATTTCGGCTTAACTTGGTACACGGCGGCTTCCCGTAGCATCGGAATTCAAGATCGGGGTTTCTCCCGGCATTAGCAATTTCATCAAATCATTCTCCGAGCAAGGTTTTGGCCAAGGTCACAGCTCATCCAAATGAAAGAAGCTTCACTCGTATCAACGTTGGCCCTAAAGTCTGTCAGCATCAGCTTCAAATGACCAAGAATGAGAGGGAAAGTTTCAATCAAGACCCGGGATCCGAATCCAATCTCATCAAGATTGAGGTCCATGTGATATTGCTGACAAAACCTCACCAACAACCGCTGTTTAAATCGCGATCAAGGGTTCTCATCCCCCACTTGATCAAAATCTGTTCCAAGCAGTCTCCATACCCATGCATCCCCACTAAAAATCTCCCAAGGGCTCATGTAGCATGCACAAAACTTGAGTCAATAGGAATAATCCTAAATCATCGAAGATCATAAATCATAATTTTCCTGCCAGAAGCTTAGGCTAAGTGCATCTTCGAAGGCAAGTAAATACATCATCCCATAATCATTTTTGGTTCCATGCATGCATCTGTCATCATGAATGCCATATATGCATCTTCCTCTTCACTAACGAATGCAGGAATTCAAACGTGAAATCAAATCCCCCTTTTTTCGGCAAGGATGATCTTCACCAAAGACGACCTCCAATGAATGAAGACGCCCTCCAACATCTACAGTTTGGCAAAGACAAGCTCCGGCGTCTGCAACTTGCTAAAGACGACCTCCAATGTCCACAAATGGATGAAAACAGCCCCCAATGAAGACCACCTCCAGTGTCTACAATTCGGTCAGGGACGCCAAGTTCTCAAATGCAAATCAAATGCCAGTTGGTCAGAGACGCCAAGTTCTCAAATACAATTCGGTCAGAGACGCCAAGTTCTCAAATACAGTTCGGTCAGGGACGCCAAGTTCTCAAATGCAAATCAAATGCCAGTCGGTCAGAGACGCCAAGTTCTCACATACAAATCGGTCAGAGACGCCAAGTTCTCCAATACAAATCGGTCAGGGACGCCAAGTTCTCCAAGGCAAGAAGGTCAGAGACGCCAAGCTCTCCAATACAATGCGGTCAGAGACACCAAGTTCTCAAAAGCAAGAAGTCCCAATGTGAATACAAGCTCAACCACCTCTACAAGGTTGACGATCACCAGCAAGATGCAGACTCAACCAAACTCCTCCTTCAGGTCAAAATGCTTCCAAAGACAGCAAATCGTCAGCAGAAACCGTCCCCCGAACAGCAACTTAACAACTCTTCATCAACATCAGCCGTAGCCTTAGTCCTTCCGGCAACTACAGGTAAGCACAGCACAGGTATGAAAGCATATCTTAGTCAACTACTTTTCTAAAAGAACATTATCATCAGATTATAGGGTGACTTCCCAAAAATAGTCAGATCTTAGGGTGACTTCCCAAAAACAGTCAGATTACAGGGCGACTTCCCAAAAATAGTCAAACCATAGGGCGACTTCCCCAAAATAGTCAAACCATAGGGCGACTTCCCAAAAACAGTCAGATTACAGGGCGACTTCCCAAAAATAGTCAAACCATAGGGCGACTTCCCAAAAAAATAGTCCATCATAGGGTGACTTCCCAAAAATAGTCAGATCTCAGGGCGACTTCCCAAAAATAGTTAAATCATAGGGCGACTTCCCCAAAACAGTCAAAACCTTAGGGTGACTTCCCAAAAATAGTCAAACCATAGGGCGACTTCCCAAAAATAGTCAAACCATAGGGCGACTTCCCTAAAATAGTCAATCCTTGGGCGACTTCCCTAAAATAGTCAATCTTCGGGTGACTTCCCTGAAATAGTCAAACCATAGGGCGACTTCCCTAAAATAGTCAATCCTTGGGCGACTTCCCTAAAATAGTCAATCTTCGGGTGACTTCCCTGAAATAGTCAATCCTCGGGAGAATTCCCTAAAATGGTCAATCCTCGGATGACCCCCCTAAGAGCAGTCAATCTTGGGCACAAAGCCCATGGCCTCTCGTTATTGCCATCCCCTTTGACGAACTGTGAGCCTACCATAGGTCCATCCACTTAACCAACATTGGTCACCCTTCTTCCCGATAGTTCTCGCAAGCCCGAATCTTCCCTAGTGAGAACACCTTCAAATAGTCTCCCTCAGATACCGAACTTCAACTTAGGTTCATACTCCTGAACTAAGTTCCCATTTAGGTTCATATTCCTGAACCGAACCTCAACTTAGGTTCATACTCCTGAACTAAATTCCCATTTAGGTTCATACTCCTGAACCGAACCTCAACTTAGGTTCATACTCCTGAACTAAGTTCCCATTTAGGTTCATACCCTCTCAAAAGAAATCCTTCCCGGCAGCAAAACGTAAGACCGAGTGCCCCGAGAAAGATAACGGGATCCCGTATCTTTCATCAAAATCATCCCCGGCAGTCAAACGTAAGACCGAGTGCCCCGAGAAAGATAACGAGATCCCGTATCTTTCATCAAAAACCTTGCCCGGCAGTCAAACGTAAGACCGAGTGCCCCGAGAAAGATAACGAGATCCCGTATCTTTCATCAAAAACCTTGCCCGGCCGTTAAACGTAAGACCGAGTGCCCCGAGAAATATAACGAGATCCCGTATCTTTCATCAAATTCTTTGCCCGGCAGTAAAAACGTAAGACCGAGTGCCCCGAGAAAGATAACGGAATCCCGTATCTTTCATCAAAACAGCCCCGGCAGTAAAAACGTAAGACCGAGTGCCCCGAGAAAGATAACGGAATCCCGTATCTTTCATCAAAACATTCCCGGCAGTAAAACGTAAGACCGATTTCCTCGACGAATACGTCTGATTTTCCCCAGCAAGGCTAACGAAATCCCCAGCGAAGCTAACGGAATCCCAAAAGCCAACGGAATCTCGAGTAGATTTCGAACTACGACCGGCTTGATTCCCACTAGGGATACGTAGGTAGCCTATCATTAGGTCCAGCCACTCGACCAGCATGGTCATCCTTCGGCAGCAGACGTAAGACCGAAGTCCATCTATCCCAAATCATCAAGGTTCGAGGCACCTGAAACGCCATCTCCAAGGTTCGAGGCACCTAAAACGCCATCACAAACAACACTAGGAAAGCGATAAATTGCAATCATCCCCAGCAGAGCGGAAATGCAATTTCAGCCACCAGACCGAAAATGGTCACCCCTATCCCCTCAGAGCGGATAGCCCTCCGATCAAAATGATCATCTCTTATCCCCAGCAGAGTTTCTCTCCAACAATCAACTGCAGGACTCGCTCATCAGGTTCGAGGCACCTAAAACGCCATCATTCCCCGGGTCAAAGACCCGAACTACGACTGGCTTGATTCCCACTCGGGATACGTAGGTAGCCTATTTAATAGGTTCAGCCACTCGATCACCTGATCATCCTGCCAAATATGGAGCCTTACTCTTATCGACGACCCCGCTTCCTTCGAAAGCGCCGTCGCCGAGGGGCTACTGTAAGTGCTCCAATTTGAGCTTGTTAGTATTTTCGTTAGAAAATTAACGAAAGTTATAACATTTCTAACAATTCCTAACATTCCTAACATTTCTAACCAAGTAAGGGTAGATTAGGGATTGCCAAAAAAAGATAAACCAAGAAAGGAATCAAAAAAGCAAAAGAAATAAGAAAAACCAAAAATAGAAATGGCTGGAACAAAAACTGGCTGATTAATTTGAATTTTGAAAAGATTATTCTTCCCCGTCCAAAGCCCTGAAGCCGTAATTAATGAACAGCACGCCGCACTTCTCATCCGCGCGGACATGTATGTAAATTTCAGGGGCCTATAAATTGAACCCTCCTCTCTCGGTTCTACGTAACACAACTTACTCACAAGCGGCGAAGTTACGCGAAATATAGAGAAAAACGGTGGGAATCCCTTGATTGCCACCTTTTTCTCTTGAATCTTTCCCAATCAAATACCAAACACACCAAACCTTGATACTCCTCAAGCCAAACACCAAATCTTGATACTCCTCAAGTCAAATTCCAAGCCTAGGAAGATAGGGTGTCACCATTGGTAAAGCCCTCCTTCTCAAAACCCTAAAATTCTCTTTTGATCTCTTGATCATCTTGTTCTTCTTACTTTGACTTATTTTATGTCTAGTTTAACTTGAGTTTTGACCTAAGATGGTCATCTTGAAGTTCATCTTCATGAATGACCATCTCAAGTGGTCCACATTTTAGATCTTTAGCCAATTCTTTCTCCTTGGTTTCATCTTTACAAAACCCCCTTTCCCTTTGCAAAGGACATGTTTCAACCCCATAAATTCCCCAAGGATGACTTGAATATGATAACCACTTAACAAAAGGTAGTGGTATCAAGTCTAGGGATGAAAATGGGGTGAACATAGATGCAAATCCTCCAAAAATCACATTTTCCCTCAAGAACATCTTGCTGTCCAGTAGCATTGTTCTGAGACCTCAGTCCATTTTCCTATTTTTTGGACCCAGTAAAACTTGGAATTGGGTGTTGACTACAAAACACCTTTTGTAGCCAACATCCAGATATTTCCAGACATATTTTTATTTTATTTTTTGAGTAAGTAAAACTCCTTTTTTCAATTTTTCTTTTAGAGGCCAGTTCATCAGCTTCTGGAAATCCAGATTTCACATCTGAGATTTCCAGAAGGTTTTGACCCCTCAAATTACTTCCAAAATGGAAAGTTTCTTTGCAGAAACCCTATTTAGGGTGTTTTAAGCAACTTTCATTCTCGGACTTTCCCCAGATTCTGAGGTTTTGAAGCCTTTAAGTCCATTTCAAAGTCAAGGGTCAACTGCCTTCTTTCATTCTGGCAGAATTGCTTTTCAAATCCAAAAATCTTTTGAGTGCCAAGACTCAACCCAAAAATTCTCCAAAAAATCATGGGATCAGTTTAAAGTCTTAAAAAGAGATCCCAATTTTCACTTTTCCCAGTTTCAAATTATTTTGGTCAAAAACACACACACACACACACACACACACACAACAAAAGGATTTCAAATGTTTGGAAGACTCGTTTTGCGAGGCGCGTCGGGTGCACACTAACGTCCTTCCCGACGCGTAACATGACCTCCGAACCTAAATCTCTGATCTCGGGCTTTTTTCAAAGTTTTGGCCCTTAAAATAAAAATGGCGTGGCGACTCCGTTTTAATGATTTTCAAACAAAGAAAAATCGGGTACATCACACATGGAGTGTTGATCATCTCAAGCAGTTCTACCAGTGAAGCCGCCGCGGCCTCGGATGTATTTTGATTGTTTTCCCTAGATAGCAAAAGTTATATAACTTTTTCGTGTAATTTATTTCTTTTGATTGTCGCTTATGGAGAAAGTTATGTAAAATTTGATAGTCTGGTGGGATGTAATTTGTATGTATGATAGAAAAAGTGGCAGGGATGTTCTATCAACATGCTTCGTAGCGTGAGTGTATACTTGTAAAATTCTGACGAAGCTGTTTTTGTTTCATGAATCGATGGATGCGAGGATCGAAGTAAAGATTGAAGATGGAGGCAAGTGAAGGTTGCCTCCAAGCAAAGATTGAAGATGGAGGCAAGTGAAGGTTGCAGCCAAACAAAGATTGAAAATGGAGGCAAGTGAAGGTTGCCGCCAAGCAAAGATTGAAGATGGAGGCAAGTGAAGGTTGCCGCCAAGTAAAGATTGAAGATGGAGGCAAGCGAAGGTTGCCGCTAAAGCGGCACAATGCCCCCGGTTGGTCCCGACACAATGCCCGCCGGTTGGTCCCGGTACAATTCTCGACTGGGTAGGTCCCAGCGACATGCTAGCCGGTTGGTCCCGGCAAAACAGTTTTGGAAAATGAAAGTTTGGCGAGATGCCATTAGTTTTTCGGAAAGTTTCTGAAAAGTTTTTCTTCTTGACCGGGTAGGTCCCGGAGCCATTCTTGATCGGGTAGGTCCCAGCGAAATCCTAAACTGGGTAGGTCCCAGCAAGAAAAGTCCAGGCAGAGGCCAGGCACAGTAAGTCCTGATGGTAATCAGGCGGGAAAGACCTGGCTTAAAGGCGGTTAGTCCTGACAAGAGGACAGGCGATATAATAAAATGAGAGTCACGGCAAGGAGTGAGGCTGCCTAAAGACAAGCCTCACTATTTTTAAGGGAGTAGTATATATACAGGTAAATTAAGTAAGAAGAGTCTTCGATAAATCATCGAAGCAAAATAAGGGTGGCGACATGTTAAAGTTGAATTTAAAAAAAAAGCAAATTATAGAAAGCAAAGTAAAAGGACAAGCGAGAAAGTTAAAGTATTATATGGAGATCGCAAAGCGGCGACATTCAGTTAAGCAAGTAGCAACATACAAACGCGACAAATAAACAGAGGTTAAAGTAATTTCAAAAAGACCCATGGAAATTCGAAATATTTTTGAAAAATATTTTTTTAAAGTCGCGCGAGATTTCACACTTACGTATGATAAATGGCTTGAGTCAAGATGCCATAAGGTCAAGGCAAGGTGATAAAGTGAATCATAGTAAAGGAGTAAGACTGTCTAAAGACAAGCGTCACTCTTTTCGAGGGAGTAGTATGTATAAAAATGAATTGGGAAAAGTAAATCTTTGATAAACTATCAAAGCAAAAATAGCGACATGCTAAAAGTAGAAGTTAAAGCAAAAGTGCAGGAAGCAAAGTAACGGCAAATTGAGACAAAGCATAGAGATAAAATTGCAAACTGCGATAATTAAAAAGATAGTCAGAACAAGCATAAACCGCATGCTGCAATTTCCCAAAAAGTGAGTTTTTAATGTTAAGTCGCAAACCGCGACATCCAAAAGCGAAAAGCAGAAGGTAAAAGGCAGAAATGTAAAATTGTTTAGTACAGACCCAAATTTAAACGAAATATTGTTTTAGAGAGCAAAAGAGTTCAAGAAGCGGGATCATCAAGATTGTCGCTGGAGGTGGCCTGGGCATTGAGTGCGGCTTGAGCATCTAGCGCGGCTTTGGCATCATCCTTGACCTTTTTGTGCGCTTTGGCCTTCTCGCTGATAAGCTCGGCCCAAAGAGTGAGGGCGTCAGGGTTGGCCATCGCGGGAACCTTCCAGACGGGTTTCCCTAGAAGGTGATCTTCGGCTGAGAGCTCCGTGAGTTCATCATATTCATATGGTACCAAGCTATGACCCAAGCGACAAAAATCGCTGTAAATGGTTTTAGATTCCCATTTAGCGATCAAGTCATGGGTAATAGCCGGTATGTCGCTGGAGCTTGCCACTGCTGCACGCATGCAATGGATAAGAGTTTTGTCGTATAATTCCATGGCGTCCACCTCAGCCTTGGCTTTATTTTCTATTATAGTGGCTTGAAGCTGGGCAATCAAATTTTTGTTGTTAAGATCGCTTTCTTTAGCCACAACGAGTTCTTCTGCCATGAGTTTGTTTTGCTCCTCGAGCTTGAGTTTCTGAGCCTCCATTTCGCCGCGAAGATCTTTCTCAGTTTGTTCAAACTTGCTTTTGTCGGCTTGAAGAGCGGCGAAATATTGTTTGCGATCTTGAAATTTCTTCTTATACTTCTCTTTCTCGGTGCGAACTCGCTTGAGATCTTTCTCGCGGTTTTCCAGTTCAGTAGAGACATAGCGACATCGGTTCCTTAAGCCATAGAGAATACTTGAAATCTGTTGAGAATAGCATAAAGATTTGAGTAAGTGAAAGCGAGAAGTGAAACAAAAATGAGGTGGTAAAAGTGTGACTTACACCGGCAAGATGAAAGCCTGCATCATTTGCGGCATAATCCTCATTACGATCCTCATATTCCCTAACCCGTTGTGGCACACAAGATCGTTGAATGATGCCTCCCCCGAGCATGTTGTAGTCTTGATCGGCGGAGCGAATATCCAAGTCGGGAAGTTCGGGCACGTCGCCGATCTCATGGCTGAGCTCCAGTAGGCTAGGAGCACCTATGGGCATTTGAAAGTCGGGCTTAAGCCAGCTCACGATCTGAGGTTCAGAAGGACCAGTGTCGGCAAAAACAGGTCCTATTTTTTCGGAGGTGGTGCCGTCAGTATGACGGGATCGCTTCAAGGGGCGGGAAGGAGGACTTTGGAGTTGTTTAGTGGAGTCAGTTGTAGCCGCGACATCAGTGCTTGGGGGATCTATTTCTTGATCTTAAATGATCTCGATTTCAACATCCTCCTCATCCCTTAAGTTAAGACCAGTTCCCTATCGCCATGGATGGAAATAGGGATTGCTTTCTCGGTAGTTTGGCTGAGGGCGGCTTGTCGGGCATCAGCTAGCCGTTTGCGGCGTCCGTCCATGTTGGTATGAGCATCTCGTCGTTGAGCCAGCGACATTGTTCTGAATTCTGCAAGAATAAAAGGGAAAAGTTATTTAAGACATTGAATAAGGTAAATAAAGTAAAGTCTGAGGCGAGAATTCATACTGTATACTTCATACATAGCATTGCAACAACGACCTTCTCGCTTGCAAGGTCCGCAGTCTGAACCAAAGCGATCTTTGGAGCGGAGGTCCCATCCGGGATAAGAGGGAGTGTGAACGATTTTTATGCGGGATTCATCAGTTGGAAAAGAAAAGTCAGGGAAGCCGAATTCTCGCAGAAGGGAGGGGCTAGAAATAATTTCTCGCCACGAGAATAGGGCTAACCCAGTATTCGATGTGTGAGGGCTCTCCCCAACTCCAGGACCTATATCTCGTGTCCCAAACTGGAGGGTTATCAAAATACCCCTGTTAAAAAAAAAACTTTTCTTTTTATTAACTTGAAAAGTATATTACCCTTTTCCAAAACAATTTCAAAATAACCCCTCTACTCTGAGGTAATTTATATAAACATGCTTTCAAACTAAAACCTGTTTAAACGTAAACAGTACAAATATACAGGCTTACACAAGCCCACTTTAACACAAATCCACTCCCAGGATTAATTACAAAACGACACACTGAAACCTTGATTATAACAGTTTTATATACAAACTTTTCCCTAAAGAATACCACCAACCACAACCCCAACTCCCAACACAACATACCCTGACAACCCAAAAGATGTCCAAACTCCTCCCCGGCCTCACCGGTCCGGTCCTCCTGTCTCAGCTGGATCTAAAACAATAAAGGGAGAAGGGGTGAGAATAAATCTCAATAAGTTATTATGTATGCCATATAACATGCAATACATAAAACAGGTTGCTCATATCACATTGGGAAAACAGTTATCACTTTACGTTACCTTTCCCACCTGATCTGTAAGTCATACAATATGCAACACATAAACAGGTTGATAATATAATATGCAACACACACACAGGTTGCTCAACCCAATATGCAACACATAAATAGGTTGCTAATATAATTGGGAAAACAGTTAACACTTTACGTTACCTTTCCCACCTGAATAATCTTTCATATAGAACATATAAGTTCCCCGCTATCTGTAAGGCGGATGGCACATACAGCAGAGGCCAATTACAATATAACAACTCTCATTTATCTGTAAGGCTTTTGGCACTATACAGTCCCACATAAAGTGGCCAATCCCACATCAAGTGGCCAATCCCACGTCTGTAACCACAGACATGCCATGTCACAATATCATGCAACATTCCCAGCTATCTGTAAGGCTTTTGGCACGATACAGCAGTGGCTATTCCCATGTCTGTGGCCAGCAGTCAGGCCAAGTCATAGGTATAATACAATTCAATCACTTATAGAACAAATCTATACTTGATTGTATCCCACTATACCCATAACAACAGTTCATATAATCATATCCAAGTACATATACAATTACTTGAAATTACATCCACACATAGGGATATCAATATATAATATGTTAATATTAATCATGTCAAACCATTTCCACAGTGCAACTTGCCTGGTAAACACTGTTGAATAATGCCAAACCAATAACATGGTATAATACTCATGCTCAACCATTAAAGTAGTGCAACACATATTTAACCACTATGTGCACAACCCATCATGGATATGCTATCACATATGGCCACAATATATATCAAGTAAGGCCTATATATTCATGTCGTACTATTACACACCTTCTATAAAGGTTCCATAACAATTTACCAAGTTTTATCAACTTTGGTTCAAGTTCCACGATTGCCTTTCAACCATTTTCAGGACACTATTTAAATCCCTTACCTTCATCATTTTGGGTCATTTAAGACTTCCTTACCTAGCACGAAATTGTACTAGCGTTATAGTCATAGAGGAATCAATTCCGTACTAAGCTGCCCATGTCTACACACTTGCAAACTTAATACCAAATCCAGTCCTACGAAGCCTTCACAATAGCGTGACATATACTTAAACACTATAGAGTACAATAATCCAACACATGGTATTTATATTCTTGCTAAAACTAATGAAATAGTACAACATATATTTAAACATGATTGAGTCACAACCAACCATGCTGATGTAAACGTTCAAGTACATAAACCGTTACATGAATATAAATCCATACTTGGGATATCACTACATAATATGATAATATTACTCCCATCAAACCCTCACAATAGGGAGAGGTATATTTAAACCCTATGGAATCGTATCAATGCGACAACAGAGTATTTACACCCATGTTCAACCCATGAAATAGTACTACCATTATTTCACGCCCTATATGAATCAATAACTATATAGAGGTAACCACACGTAGAGGTAAAATGTAATATACGTAGCCCTACATGCTCAAAATAACGTGGAACACCTTCTATAAAAGTTCCCTATAAATTTACCCAATTTTAACAACTTTGGTTAAAGTTTACAATTGACTTTCAACCAGTTTCGGGACAATATTTAAAGCCCTTTCAAATCCCAATTTGGACCATTTAAGGTTCCATTATATAGTACTAAAGTTGTATTATAAGTATAGTTACAAAGGAACTAGACCCAAGCTAAGTTGCTCATAGTTACAAGCTCGCAAAGTAAGTACCAAAACCATGTCCTGGTCACGACTCGTGCTAATGGGCACGAGTCGTGCCCAAACCCTGCACGACTGCCTCAGTTTCACGACTACCCTTCACGAGATCAACCCATGTTGTCCTGTAGTGTCGCACGACTGGTGAAGACATGGTCACGACTCGTGCTAATGGGCACGAGTCGTGCCCAACACCAGAATTCCTGTTCTTGGCTGAAACAACACCAGTTACAATAACACTTACCAATTCCCAGTTCCAGCCATGACCATGAGGTATAAACTAACTCTAATATCAACATATGAGTTACCTAACAATCAAACATACTCCCTCCATACCATATAACATGTATAAAACACAACCATATCAAATCCAAACCCAATACTTAGGCCATGTATTCCCAGTTGAACCAAACCCATTTTCTTTCCATTTCAACATCAAACTCAAATGATCCACTTTACTAAAGATCATTTATATCACATAATAACATCATTTACTTAGCATGAACAATTATTTGAACAAAACCATAATAACTTACCAAATTTAGTCGAAATGAAAATAATATTTGATCGGCTACTCTTGTTCTAATCGACACACTGATCCCAAATAAGCAGTCGGAATTAGAAACGGATCAACGGTAGAATTGTTGCAATTTTCCGAAGTTAACCCTAGGTTAAAGGAATGAAACGTAGAGAGAAAGATACTGATTTTGGTTAAATGAACTTTCTGGGAGCTTTTGATATTTATATAGCACTATTACGCTTTAGCTCCTCCAAGTTCCAGCTAACTACAACAACCACCTTGAGGTTTTATTTACACTCAAGCTCCTCAATACTTTTTATAACATTTTCACTTAAAAAATTCAAATGTTATAACTTTAACACATTAATTCCCATTTGGTCCAATGAGACATTATACAATTAAATTTACTTTATTCCCAACCTAAATCACATAAGTTGGCCAAAATATAAAAATAACCACATAACAGTGCAATGATCATATAATGTCTACCAGGAGATGCTATGCACCCCACTCCCACGTGCTCCACGTGTGCCCAAATTGGTGCCTAAGATTAGGGTCGTGACACGATGTATCGGCAAGAACTTGTATAATCCGTTCTTTGAGGCGGGTATCGCCAAAAACCAAGGCCTTTTTAGTTTCAATTTTGGGGATGATCTCTCTCAAGTCGCCGCCTGAGTGTGTCCACCCAACGCAAGAAGTAATAAACAGCGGCTTGGATTGGCAGTTGTGTACTTTTCTAGGAAGAGGGGTGAGGATCTTAGGTTTGCGGTATTTGATGGAAATACGCTTCTCGGTGACACCCTCTCGCTGAGAGACTGCAGTGTAACCTTCAAAAAGATGGAAGAAAAGAGGGATGGAGGGTTCATGTTTTAAGGCCCTACATATGACAATGTAGCTGGTCAAAATGCGAAAAATGTTAGGGTGAAGGTCCACTATGGCGGCCTGGGCTTTGTGTAGAAAGGCGCAGATGAACGGGTCTAAGGGAAACCTAAGGCCGACTTCCAATTGAGAGACGTACGCGACAACCCCGTCAGTCTGTTGTCGCATGACGACAAGGTTGAGGTCACCAGTTTAAGGCTCAATATGGTAAACGTTGTGGTTAATGCCAAATTTGATATGAAAATGAGTTTGGAAGCCAGTTGAGGAGGTACTGGCTTCTGCGACATTGGTTATAAGAAGTCGGTCAGAAGAAACCTGGGGTTGGGATGATGTCTTCGCGGCAAGAGTGTATGAGACATCATGGCTGGATGTAGAATTGGTGGAAGACATGTCGCTCCTCTCGCTGGAGCTGGAACGAACCTGTTTATAGAAGCGACGACTACGTAAATTGGGGGCTGCGGGATAGTCAGTGTCAGAAAAAATAGATTCAAAGCGGGAATGATAAAAAGTGCAAATGTGCGAGCATAACTCAAAAGTGGTATGAAAGGTTTGCATTGGTGCAGACTTGTGCAAAAAGGGGGGACCCTAATATCTAAGGCGTCTAAAACGGCGACATCAGCGTCATGTCACATAAGCATAGAGTTAAGGTCCTCGCGCGGGATCCTGGCCCACACCCCCATGTCAACCCTATAGTACCCCCCAGTTCTCGAACTTTGCCCAAACCTAATAGTTCTAGTACAACACTTAGTTCTCGCCATGGAGCGAGATTGTAAAGTTGGAACTAAAAAGCGAAAAATAAGAAAGATGCGAGAAATCAAGCGTTTACCTGGAAAAGTTTGAAGAAATCGACGGAGACGATGAGTTTGGCCGGATGTTGGCCGGAAACTTCAAGAATGTGAGTAAAATGATCAGAAATGCACCTGGGAAACCCCAAATCGAAGGCTTGCAACCGTAGACGTGAGTAGATCAAGGAAACAGTGAAAACAAACGGTGGAAATGGTGAAATTGTGGAGAAAAAAGGGTTTTCTCAAGAAATGGCTCGCTGGAGAAGCAGAGGGAATTCAAAGGCTGGGTAACTGAAAAGTGAAGAATGAGAAACTTAGGACTGGCCTTAGCGTTGTGGAGACGAAGAGGCGTTCTGGAGACGAAGGGGCGCTGGGGAGTTTTCTAGAACTAAAATGGCGTTCGAATTTTGAAAATTCCCCCCTTTAATGTGGTTATTTATTGAGGGGCTCGAAAATCTAGACGGTGTACGGTTCTTACGAAACGTCTTGGCCCGTCAACCCTGAGTCGACGCGTGGCAGAGTAGGTGGCAAGTAAGATTTGCATCTCGCCCCTCAGAGGGGTGTTGCGAGAAGCCTTGAGCGGCTTAGGAAATTTCTCGCCTGGATCATGAATAATTCAGGTCTCGAAATTGGGGGCTTCTGATGCGATAGCGAGAAATGGGACCGGGCCTAAACAGGAGGTTAGGCCCAACAAGCGTTGATGGGCCAAGTATGTGAGTGGGCCATATGTTAGGCCCAAGGGCGGTAAGAGGCGTGCGGAATAAGGCGGCCCCATATAGGCGGCGTGTGAGAGTAAGTAGGTCGAGATGGGTATTTTAGAGAAACGGGTGTACAATGATAGTATGGCCGAAGCTGATGCGATATTATGACTAAAAGACCTCGCTCTTGTTTGATAATTGTCCCCAGATAATAGAACGAAAATTTTCTGCTTTCTTGGCTAAAATTCACTTAAATTTTCTCAATAGGCTTTAGAAAAACATGTATTTTATGAACATCTGCGGATGGAAACTTCAAGTCTTTATTTTAACTTTGTACATGTAGGAGTGCGCACATTTGCATAGCAGAAGTAAATCTGTTCGTAACAGGTACAAATGTATCATAGGGGGCCGTCGTTCTGTCATCTTCTTGTTTGCAACAATTAATTTTTTTTATTATGGGACTGACTTGTCATTTAGAATTGATGGATGGATAAGTTGCATCACCATCATGATTTTTTCTTAACATTAGCATTGTTGTCATTTTAGGAATGCAGTATTAGAACTTTTGGTCACACAAGAAATAACTGTTTTCAGATAGTTGTATTTTAGATGTTCATTTTTTAACTAAGCGATTCCATAATATCTACAGCTTTGAGCAATTTTGCATCAATTTGACCAATGAGAAACTTCAGCAGCACTTCAATCAGGTTTGTGTGTAGAGAATTTTCTTTCTTCATGAATCATGGTGAACACAATTGTCATTAGTATTTACCTACAATATTCATTGAACTCTTAAATTTTATTGCACTATAGAGCTCCAAAGTATCCAAATTTTGAGCAAAGATGGACGATACACGAGAAAATGGGTGATGATGAGGCTTATGAAGATATTATTCGGGCGGTCTGCCTTTTTTTCTGTTCTCATTGCTAGAGGAACAAGTGTAAGTTGATTGTTGTTTTTAGATTAACCTAGTAGGCTGATGTATTTTCTTGACAAATCTAGTTTCTAGAAACTAAGTGTAAGTTGATTGTTGTTTTTAGATTAACATGGTAGGATGATACATTTTCTTGACAAACCTAGTAGGTTGATTTATTTTTTTTTGGATTTTGTAACGATGATTATGGTTCATAATATAGTGTTAAATGCAATTAATTTATTAATTTTCATGTTGTGCTAATCAACCTTTCTTTAATTTTTATTCAATTATTAATTATAAATAGGGACAGTGAAATGGAAAAAAAATATAAATTTAAAGTACCTAAGGCGATTGCATTTGTCATCTCTATTTTTTATACCTAAGGTGATTGCCTTTGCAGTCTCCTTTTGTTAACCTAAGGCGATTGTATTTGCCGTCTCCTTTTGCTAACCTAAGGCGATTGCATTTGCCATCTCCTTTTCTAAGCTAAGGCGATTGCAAATGTGATTTAAATAATCAAATAAATAAAATTAATAAAAAATTTATGCGATGGGAAAAGCAGTCGCGAAAAACAAATACCTAAGTCGACGGCTTTTTTCCGTCGCATTAGCTTTCCGTGACAAGGCTTTACGCGACTGCCTTAGCGATTGTTTTCCCAATCGCGTTAACATTCCGCGATGGCTTTGAGGCTTTACGCGACGGCTTTTGACAGTCGCAAAAAAACTGTTTTTCTTGTAGTGGAAGGCGAGGATCACGTTGTCGACATGATTGAAGTTGGCGGCAATACGAACATTGCCGCTAGTCTGTTGATTGTCGCCTGCGGCTTATGTGAAAGGTGATCCCGCGTCATGGCAAAGCAGTCAACTGTAGATTGATTTGACAAGGTGAACAGTAAAATTCCACTAACTTGGAGTTGGTTGGGGACCTTGAGTGGATGATTGACAAGTGTCCAACCCATGTGCAAGGCACATGGGGGCTTGGGAGTATAAAACCAAGGAATAGTGTCATTTTCATGTATGTATTCTCTCTCTACTCTTTAAGCTTTCTCTCTCTAGTCCTTCCTTTGTCATTTTCCAAGCTTTGTAAATCAGTAACCTTACTCTCACGCCGGAGGGGTTTTGCCGGAGCCACCCCCAGCCTAGTTTACGTGCTTGCATGTGTGTAGGAGGCCTACCGAAGGAGGAGCAGCCGGAGTGTCCTTCAAGTTCAGTTCCTGTGCAACCATAAATTTGGCATGGCAGCATCAGAACT
Organism: Adenophora triphylla var. japonica; assembly: GCA_022495995.1. Lineage (NCBI taxonomy): Eukaryota > Viridiplantae > Streptophyta > Magnoliopsida > Asterales > Campanulaceae > Adenophora > Adenophora triphylla. The sequence continues at coordinate 64,695 of JAFEMH010007050.1, forward strand.
CCAGCCTTTCTTGCCCAGGTTGCGTGTTAAGAGAACAGATGTAGCTCTGTCCGGTTTCCCCCCATTTTAATTGGTAAAGACCTTCATCTCTCAACTCTCACTCACGAGACCATGATTACCATGTTATAGAGTTTCAATTTAGGGATTCGATTTCAATTTCAGAAGAAATTGGAGCACTATATTCAAGCCTATGTTTGAATTGTTGAGAACTTGAATTTGCTGAAGTTAAATTGAAGCCCTAAGTTATGTGATACTAATATTAGTTTTCTATAATCCCTTTTTCTTAAGTCATGTTTATGCTTCCCATTCCGTGAGGTATGACTTACTTATTTAAAGATTTGTAGTTAGTTGTAGGTTGTGTTTAAAAGGTACTGGCAATCTGGTTTCAAGGTCAAGAAACTATTGTGTTACCCCTTTATTTTGAATGACAACTTGGCCTAAAACATTCTTATATGTAACAGAAGGATCTGTTCCTAGACATGTACCGGTAGAAATTCATGATTTCTAGATAGAATTAAAGCTCTTAGAACTCAAACTAATATATCAGTTCTTTCTCTTGTGCAAACATGGCAGGTGGTTTTTCAATATAGTTGGAGATTCTAGATGCCCGATTTTTGTTACTCCCTGGCAAACAGATACTTGTGGTTTCATGGTATTATAAATTTCTTTCTGCTCTCTTTGATTGTCCATCTGTCTTCAATTACATTTGTTTACTAATTAAAGAAGTTTTTCATAATGCTAGGTGCTAAAAGGATAGTTGCTCAAGGGTAATCTTTCTCAAGTTCACTTATTGATGTGGTAATTAGGTGATGAGTTGATGAAATTTGTTTTGCTTGATTAGAGGTAATCATAATTTTTTATCCATGCCTAGTACAAACTTTTACCAATCTACACATGCAATTACTGTCTTGTTTTATGTTCTTAGGTTTATGTTTTTTCATTTTTATTTTTTCTGATTTGGAAATACGTCATTATATTTATAACATTAGGAATGTCATTATAGTTAGATATTGTATTGATTGTTCTCTGGCAATTGAATTAGACGTAAGTTGTTTGTCAATAAAAATCATGAGTTGCTATATATTCATTTTCAAGAAGAATGGAAATAGTAAGAGGACTTAAGGCCCCTTCACTACAATGTTTCCTTTTTCCATCACATAGTCAAAGGATCTATAGCTCGGGTACGTTCTCTATCTTTGTTAAGGTTTGAATGGACATTCCAACTCATCACTTCCATAGAAGTTCTTGAATCTTCATGTAATCAACTATTAAGTTGTCTCCTGCTATTAAGTAAACTCTCAACTTTGACTATATCTTCTGAGATTTGTCGTGCACTTTAGTTTTCTTTCCTTCCATTTCATCTCTTCTTTAGATGTATTTTGTTTAAAGTATGTGACAGTCCTAGTTTGCTTACGTTGTAATTGATGTCTGCATTCGTTTTGTTTATGTTGTAATTGATGCCTGCATTTGGTAAGGTCTCCTTCTTTTTAATTAAATTTTTAGTTCACTGAATCGATTATCTTATTTAAAATCTGTGTTTTCAATTTTGCTTTACTTTCAGATTTGGGAGAATTCTTTACAAAGGCTAAGGCCTGCAATATTAGTGTTCAAAAATTTCTCATTTGCACCTAATGAGGTGATATTAGTTATGCCTTGTTAAAGTATAGATGTAAATTTTAGACTTTAGCCTTTTAATATGTATTGGTTCCTCTATTCTGATTGTTATGTATGAATGCATATTCAGATTTGTTTACTGATGCTTCAGAAATTATTGTCTATTTTTTATTTTTTTATTTTACTTGAAACTGTTGGATTTTTTATATATGTGGTATGGAAGTTCATAGATCCATGACCTTGGAGTGTCTTGGGCTTGAACTGATTTTTGGCTAAGGGAAAAACAACGTCGAGACTCTGCCAAGGAGAGCGGCCGCGCCAAAGCCAAGGGCGGCCGCGCTGTTGACTAGGGCGGCCGCGCTAGTGACGGATTGGTGTTTTTCCTGGGCCGAATTAAAGCAGTTTTTAAGCCTTTTTAAGGCTTAAAAACCCTAGTTTACCATATATTTAAATACTCCTCTTTCTCCAGCCGAGTTTTACATGATTTTAACAAGAGAAAACTCAATTCTCTAGTTTCTTTCATTGTTCAATTACTCCGGGTTCATTAGAGATTCGTTCGTGAGATTCAAGGCGACTAAGATAGGACCACCGGTGATTACCTACCTGTGTGCTGATTTGTGGTACGTAATCCGTGATCGTTTTATCCTCGGAGAAATTTGCCTGTACCTGAGTAGCACCAATTGGGGGCAATATTTTCTCTTAGGACATTCTTCCTAAGGCGACTCGATCAAATCACGATAAGTTTTTAATCGTTTGTTTATTGTTTCTGTTTGTTTTCCTGATCCTGTTCTTTGCTTTCGGTTTTGCTATTGGATTATTATTGGTACGCTCTTGACTTGATCAATAAATTCCCTACTGTTGATTAAATTATTTGTTTAATCTGTGGTGCTATTAAATTTATTTCCAACAGTCTAAGAGAAAATAGTTTATTGAATCATGTCTGGTAGTACCTCTAGTTCTCCCTTTAAGTCCCAGTTGACACCTTAGATCTTCCGGAGAAGTTCGCTGGAAAGAACTTCAAGCGTTGGTCTGAACGCATGAAGATCTGGCTGTCAATTAAGGGTATGTCTGGTATGCTGACATCTCAATGTCCCGCTCTAAAAGCCGATGATCCCTTTAGTGTGGCTGCTGTTAAACAGTGGAAGGAGCAGGACGATGTTGTTCGAGGATGCATTCTGTCAGCTCTGTCGAATGCACTCTTTGATGTTTATTGCTCTGCTCCTCTCACTGCTGCGTCACTGTGGGAATCGCTTTCCACGAAGTACAGCACCGATGACTCCGGTGTGGAAAAGTACCAAGTGGGTAAGTTCCTGAATTATCGCATGAGCGAGGGAAAGTCGGTTACCGATCAAGTGCACGAACTCCAAATCATTTTGCAATCGCTCAAGGATGCTGACATGGGACTTCCAGAGAAGTTCGCTGTCATGGCTATTATTGAGAAGTTTCCTCGATCTTGGGGGGAATTCGGTATGACCCTCAAGCATCGTACTGGAAGCTTGAAACTCAATGAGCTGATGAATGCAATTTCGATTCAGGAGGTACATAATGGTAACCAACCTAGCGTACCTATGGAGGCTGCTGCTAATATGGTGACTGGTAAAAGCAAGTTTAAAGGAAAAGGTGTGAAAACTCACTCTAAGGATAAAGAAAACCATGATAAGATTAAAGTTAAGAAAAATAACTTTAAGAAGCCAAAAGCAAACCGAACTTGGAATTGTGGAGAAGGTGGACACTTTTCTAGGGACTCGCCCGTCCAAGAAAGGAAAAGGACCACAAGGCTCTGCTGATGACCATCCCGCTGTCAACATGGTGTTGGGTCCAAAGGATTATGATGATCCCGACTCGACGCACCCGGGAGTTGACGCTCTGACCTGCAATGTTACAAAGTATGTAACCTCTTATCCTGAAATCTTTACTGTCTATGAACCCAACGAGTGGCTAGTTGACACTGGGGCAAATGTGCACGTTTGTGCTGATAAATTGCTATTTGTGTCTTACTAGCCTGAGCGTGGTAGATCAGTGACGATGGGGAACTCTAGTGCTGCAAAGGTGCTTGGGACTGGACGCGTGGACCTGAAGTTTCCTAATGGGCGCATTCTTACCTTGCATCGAGTGTATCACGTTCCTGATATTCGTCGCAACATTATTAGTGGTTCTAGTCTAGTTAGGGAAGGATTTGAGATTTCTTTTAAATGTAAAAAGGTCATAATTTTGGATTCTGGTAGTTTTGTGGGGAAAGATTATTCCTCGGATGGTTTATTTAAAATTAGAGTTGAAACTGATGTTTGTTCGCACAATAATTTTAGTTCTATTGATTATCCTGTTTCTTATTCCATTGAATCTTCAAATGTTTGGCATGGTCGTTTAGGACATATTAACTATGATTCTGTGAAAAGAATGATGAATTTAGATATTATTCCTAAACATGCTATTGATAAGAATTCTAAGTGTCATGTATGTGTTGAAGCTAAATCTACAAAAGGACCATTTAAGTCGGTTGTGAGAAATTCTAAAATTCTAGATTTAATTCATACTGATATTTGTGAATTTAATGGCGTGTTGACCAAAGATAAAAAGAAATACTTTCTCACCTTTATTGATGATGCTAGTAAATACTGTTATGTCTATCTGCTTAATTATAAGGATGAAGCATTAGATAAATTCATTATATTTAAGAATGAAGCAGAAACACAAACTGGCAAGAAACTTAAACGGTTAAGGTCTGATAGAGGAGGTGAATATGAGTCTAACCCATTCATGTATTATTGCCAAGAAAACGGAATAGTACATGAAGAGACTCCTCCCTACACCCCTCAATCTAATGGTGTTGCAGAACGTAAGAATAGAACCCTTACTGATATGATTAACAGTTTACTCATAAGTTCTGGACTGCCCAAATATATGTGGGGAGAGGCTTTGAATACGGCTTGTCATATTCTGAATAGAGTCCCTCCTAAACATAGAAAGGAAAGTCCGTTTGAACTTTGGAGAGGTCGACAGGCTAGCTTGAAACACTTAAAAGTGTGGGGGTGCCTTGCAAAGGTACTTGTACCCGCACACAAAAGGAAAAAGCTTGGACATAAAACTGTTGATGCTATCTTTATAGGTTATTCTGAAACAAGCTATGCATTGAGATTTCTAATTATCAAATCTGAAATTTCTGGCATAGATGTGAACTTTATAGTTGAGTTACGTGATGCAACATTCTTTGAAGATGTGTTTCCTATGAAGGACGGACTTTCTAAGGAATCTAACCCAACCACTAATTCCATTCATGCTCAAGTAGAGGAGCTGACAAATGTGGGGGTTGATTTCAGTGCAACTCATTCTGACGATGAGATTGAACCAAGAAGGAGCAAACGGGCAAGGACCACCAAGGACTATGGAAGTGATTTCATCACTTACAATGTCGAGGGTGATCCTCTAACCTTCAAAGCTGCTATGGCCACTTCTGATGCCAAACAGTGGAAGGATGCTGTTAAGAGTGAGATGGATTCTATTGTCTCTAATGGAACATGAGAATTGGTCGATCTCCCTCCTGGTTGTAGCACGATAGGATGTAAGTGGGTCTTCAAAAGGAAACTGAAACCGGATGGAACCGTTGACAAGTTTAAGGCTAGGTTAGTGGCTAAGGGATTCAAGCAAATGGAGGGAATAGACTATTTCGATACCTATTCGCCAGTTGCTAGAATGACTACAATCCGAATACTTATCGCATTGGCCTCGGTATATGATCTTCCTATCCATCAGATGGATGTTAAGACCGCTTTCTTGCATGGCGATCTAGAGGAAGAAATTTATATGGATCAACCTGAAGGTTTTGAGGCCTCTGACAATGAGAGAAAGGTTTGTAAACTTGTTAAGTCCTTATATGGACTCAAACAAGCCCCTAAGCAGTGGCACGAGAAATTTGATAAAATTGTCTCATCGTTTGGTTTCATTACTAATGAGTTTGATAAGTGTGTTTATAGCAAAAGTATTGGTGATAGTAGTATTGTCTTATGTCTGTATGTCGATGATATTCTGTTGTTTGGAACGGATATGAGGATAATTAATACTACTAAGGAATTCTTGAAAAGTAAGTTTGAGATGAAGGATATGGGAGTAGCTAGTGTGATTCTTGGCCTTAAGTTGACTCGTTCAACTAGTGGCATAACCATATCGCAATCTCATTATACCGAAAGTGTAATTGAGAAATTTGGTTATAAGAATTGCAAAGTAGCTAAGACTCCATATGATCCTTCAGCTGCACTTACTAAGAATGAAAGTGGAGTATCGATGGCTCAGTTGAGATATTCTCAAATTATTGGAAGTTTGATGTATCTTGCCAATTGTACTAGACCGGATATATCCTACTCGGTTACTAGGTTGGCTAGATATACTCAATGTCCAAGCAAAGCACATTGGGAAGCTCTTGATAGAGTTCTCAAGTACTTGAAGGGAACGATTTCCCTTGGGCTGCATTACGGTAGATACCCTTCTGTTCTTGAAGGATATAGTGATGCAAGCTGGATTGCCTATAACTCCGAGAGTTATGACTGTACGGGGTATGTTTTCACCTTAGGCGGAGCTGCAGTCGCCTGGAGGTCGACCAAACAAACTCTGTTGTCTAGGTCTACATTTGAGGCCGAATTAGTTGCCCTTGACACTACTGGATTGGAAGTTGAATGGCTTCGAGGACTTATGTCCGAGTTGCCCATGGTCAGTAAGCCCATGCCTGTTATCTCTGTACATTGTGACAACACTGCCACAATTGAGAAACTGAAAAGTGTCAAGTACAACTATAAAACCAGGAGACATATCCAAATTAGATTAAAATCTATAAGGGATCTTGTGTCTCGGAAGGTGATAGCTGTTGATTAAGTTGGTACCAAGGATAACACAGCTGATCCTTTAACCAAAGGGCTGGAATTTGCTCTAGTTCAAAAATCTAGGTTGGGGATGGGTCTGAACCCCGTCTGATTCATACGCAGTAGCAACCCAATCTACCTGAGTGGAGATCTCACAAAGGAGATTCAATGTGGTAATAACAAGCTGTGGGGTGAGTCGGAGCACCTAAAGTTAGATTGACATGTTACATGTCTGAGTCTATCCCCTGAATAGCCTAGAGGTGCTCGTAGCTGCTAGTAAAGTAAAAGTTTGGAATTTTGAATGGGATCAAGTCTTTTAGACAAGATGTTAGCAGTACATCTTCTGAGATGTCCAGCTAAGTGAGTGTTAGCAATTAGAGGAATTCGGGTTATTCCTTGAAAGCACTCATGATAGAGGATCGGGACGTATGGCTTATAAGCGTCAAGTGTTCGATAGAGGGCCTATCATAGCTTTTGTCGTGTTTGTTACCAGCAAAGGCCTCTACATCCAAAGGCATCATATTCAAGACACCCGTTCATCTGGTCCTGTGGAGGTTTGCGTTGGATAACATAGGTAGTGGTTCAAGCCGGAAGGTACCATTACTGAAAGCATGGCAATGGACAATCTGTACACGTCATATTTCTATGAACTTGTGGGGGATTGTTGGATTTTTTATATATGTGGTATGGAAGTTCATATATCCATGACCTTGGAGTGTCTTGGGCTTGAACTGATTTTTGGCTAAGGAAAAAACAACGTCGAGACTCTGCCAAGGAGAGCGGCCGCGCCAAAGCCAAGGGCGGCCGCGCTGGTCTCCAGAAACTTGACGGGAATCGCTTGTTGCTCAGGGCGGTCGCGCTGTTGACTAGGGCGGCCGCGCTAGTGACGGATTGGTGTTTTTCCTGGACCGAATTAAAGCAGTTTTTAAGCCTTTTTAAGGCTTAAAAACCCTAGTTTACCATATGTTTAAATACTCCTCTTTCTCCAGCCGAGTTTTACATGATTTTAACAAGAGAAAACTCAATTCTCTAGTTTCTTTCATTGTTCAATTACTCCGGGTTCATTAGAGATTCGTTCGTGAGATTCAAGGCGACTGAGATAGGACCACCGGTGATTACCTACCTGTGTGCTGATTTGTGGTACGTAATCCGTGATCATTTTATCCTCGGAGAAATTTGCCTGTACCTGAGTAGCACCAATTGGGGGCAATATTTTCTCTTAGGACAGTCTTCCTAAGGCGACTCGATCAAATCACGATAAGTTTTCTAATCGTTTGTTTATTATTTCTGTTTGTTTTCCTGATCCTGTTCTTTGCTTTCGGTTTTGCTATTGGCTTATTATTGGTACGCTCTTGACTTGATTAATAAATCCCCTACTGTTGATTAAATTATTTGTTTAATCTGTGGTGCTATTAAATTTAGTTCCAACAGAAACTTCATCATAGCGGCATTGTTTTCTGAAGTTAACTCATTCATCAACAATTTCATTTTATTTAATTCAATATGGTCTCTATCTGCCTTTGTATTGTTTCGAAGTTGTTAGCTTAGGCCCTGACCCGATTCTAAAAAATGGGGGTGTTATTAGTTGCTAATCATCTTGTTAGTTTGTTTTAGTACAAACTATATATATATATATATATATACATATATCCACTGTTTAGTTAATTTGTCATTTTTATGGATATCTTTTAAACTGTAATATGGCTCTTTCTTGTTTCAAGTTTCATTAGTGTTGACATTTTCGAGTCAGCTCAACGGGTGTAATAGTTGGTTGTATACATTGGTTGCTAGAAACTTATTAAAATTGTGATTACTCCTGGTTGTTCGTCCATTTCAAGTAAATGCTCTCTTTAGTTTCTAAATTCTTGAGATTTTATGATGAGATTTTAGTTGTTTTTCACTTTCTTTTTTATGTTTGATACATCATTGAGATAATACCTAAAGAGCATAGCAACTGACCCAAATAGCTAGCTGCTCTGATCCCGACACATGTAAGTAGTCACATTTCCTATTTTCCTTTTTTATCTTCGAAAGAAAAAAAAAAATTCCACTTCTTTTTCTAGGGTATAACAAAACAATTCCAATCATTGCAAGAAGTTTTTCTGTTTATATGCTTTTTTTTTTTCTTTAGAAAAATTACTCTAATACATATCATACCAAAAAGTGTTATTTTAATTTTAATCAGTATTGTACTTAGGTTAATCTTTTTTATTGCCAGGAAAAGGCAGAAGATTGGATAAAACAATTCCGTAAAAGTCTCAACTTCAAAGCAACACCAATGCCTACTATCTAGCTGGTTTTGAAAAATGTAACTATTATTTTTAGGTGCAATTTACCTTTTGAAATTACAATCTTGTGTTGTGTATGCCAGTTGTCATTCTTTTATTCGAAATACTAGTTAAACACTTGGTGTTTGTCCATCAATATTTTCATAAATATATTGCTTTCAATAATGGAGCAGCAATCAAATTTAAATCACATTCGAAAATATTGTATTTTGTTTAATAGGACATTTGGCGACAAAAATATTCGTAGTAGGAGAACAAATTGATAGACACGAAAAAACATTCGTAGTAAAATACGAAATTATATGCAATTTATTTAATATTGTAGTGTAAGACTAGCTATTTTGAGACAAATTAATTTTGTTGTTAAAGGAAACAATTTGGCTACATAAATTTTGTCGGAAAAAAACAAGAAATTTTTACCAATAAGTCCCTATTGAAAGGGGAAATTTATCCAAAAAAATAACACATTTCATATTCTACTTGGGATCCATAAATTTAAATCTATTTTACCAATAAACCCCTAGCTCCTTTTTTAAATATTTCATAACCATTAAATGGCCAAACTACCCCTCTCATTCTCTCTCTCTCTCTAGCAATTCATTCTCTCTCTCTAGACGCAATTCATTCCATGGCGGTCGCGGCCAATTGAGAGAAAGCAGAGCAAAACACTGCGGAATAGCCTCACCGATGAGGATCTCAACGACGAGCTCAGAGGATGTATTGAGCTAGGGTTCGGTTTCGCCGTGGCTATCTCTCTCCAATTCACCCGTTTCTCCATCCGTACAGACCGTTCTATACCTGAATTCAAGCTCTTTCGCTGCCCTAAACCTATCTCCGTCCGATGCTCAGCTGTCTCCGGCGAATCCACTCCTTCATCTTCCTCGATTTTCGTCTGCAAAAATCTGGTTTTTTGTCGGCAATCGGCAAGGCAATTGAGGAAGATGAGTACAGAAAAGCAAGGGCTGAGGTTAATCGTAAGGGCCTTGTGATAGAAGGGTATTCAATTGAGGGTTTATCCGTTGGTGGGAATGAAACTTGTGTTGTCATTCCTGAATTGAAGTTTGCGTTTGATATAGGGAGATGCCCACCTAAAGCTGTTGCCCAGAACTTTCTCTTCATTACTCATGCTCACCTTGATCACATTGTAGGTTTTTCTTTCCTTCAATTTAAGCTTTTAAAGTTTCTGTGGATTCTTATTTGGGTAATTTAGGTGTGCTTATGTGGTAGTAATTGGGGCCTGTTTCAATTTAGACTCGTGTCCGGGAAATTTGAGGCTATGTTTAGTCTATTGGTGCTGTAACTAGACAAATCTGCAGCCAAGTTAAATGCCCAATGAAACACTGAATTTGTTATCTTTCACAAATTGCTTTGCGTCACTGTAATTATTCTACTCCCTCCGTCCCAAAATGAATATTCATTTTGTTCTTGATAAACTTTCATTTTGGGACAGATAAATCACGGGTAAACCACACATACTAATAAGTAGCAAAACAACTGTGAGGTCTATTTCACAGTTGTTGGATGTGATGTGAATAAGTGTGAAATATTTTTCACACTTCTAAAACTGTGAGATCAGTTTCACAGTTATTTATAAATGTGAAATGGTTTGGTTGTTGACCTTTCTAAACTGAGAACTGTGAGGTCAATTTCACAGTTAATTTGCTACTTAGTATGTTTGATTTACCCGTTATTCATCCGTTGTTGATTGTTTGTGCACAACAGTGAGGTCTATTTCACAGTTGTTGGTTGAGATGTGAATAACTGTGAAATGTTTTTCACACTTCTAAAACTGTGAGGTCAGTTTCACAGTTATTTATGAATGTGAAATGGTTTACCCGTTATTTATCAGTTGTTGATGATTGTTTTTGCACAACTGTGAGTTCAATTTCTCAGTTATGATTGTTTGTGCACAACTGTGAGATCAATTTCTCAGTTATGATTGTTGAGGTCACTTTCTCCGTTATAGTTATTGTGCATAATTGTGTGATAAATTTCAATGTTTTTATGTCATTCTTTTATAGAACAACAGTGAGGTCTATTTCACAGTTGTTGAAAAATAATTTTATTTTATTTATAAAAATTTGAAATATATGATGGGTAAACTTGTTTGATTCGTCTTGGCGATGAGATTAAAACAGTGATTTCAGATAATTTTTTCGACTTGTAAATTTTGAGATATTGCATTTTAAAAATTTAAGAGAAAAAAAAGGAAGAGAGAGAAAAGGAGAGAGAAATAAAGGAGGTAAGGCAACGCAGGCAACTGTCACGACGCGAGAAAGAGAGACATGGGTTTGAGGGGCAATTTGGTCCAGAAAAATTTGAGGGACTTTTTGACTGTTTTGATAATGTTAGTCCTTAAAGGTAGTTTTTACACTACAAGAAAACAGGGCAACTGAAACAGATTTTTCGGTTGCAATTCAGGAAAATCGGTTGCAAATTGATGTTTGCAACCGAAAATTTCCGTTGCAAAGGCAGTCGCAGGAAGCCTCGTCGCTATTTGTGCGACCGCTTTTGATCGCTGTTTGGGTTGCAAAATCCTTGAAACGAAAAAAGTAGTTGCAAATTCTGTTGCAATGTGTTTCCTAGAACAATTTTTACATCGGTTGCAAACAACAACTGATTTATTTCTGTTTCTAAAATTTGCAACTGATTTATTTCTGTTTCTAATTGCAACTGATTTTTCTGTTTCAAATATGTTATTTCTGTTTCTAAAATTTGCAACTTATTTATTTCTGTTTCTAATTGCAACTAATTGTTCTGTTTCAAATATGTTATTTCTGTTTCTAAAATTTGCAACCGATTTATTTCTGTTTCTAATTGCAACTGATTGTTCTGTTTCAAATATATTATTTCTGTTTCTAAAATTTGCAACCGATTTATTTCTGTTTCTAATTGCAACTGATTATTCTGTTTCAAAAATATATTACATGAACTAAATTAGCAACTAAATTTTTCAGTTTCAAGTATGCAACCTAATTTGCAACGAAAAATTATGTTGCAGAAAATTATTTTCTAAAAATAAAATATTACTAATATTATAAATATTTCTCAATTGTACCAAGTTGAAAATTTAACTTAAATATCTTAAATCAAACAAATAAAGTCAACAAAGATTCAAACATAACATTCAAAATAAATTTCCAAATTATCATACTAAACTGTCGTGCTATTAAACTACGTATGCTTGAAGTCTCTAGGTCCTCGATTTGAGCATCTCTTGAAATTGCAACTGGAAATCATTTTTCATTTCCTCAAATTTAGCCTCATATGTGGATTCTAATTTTGCCGTGACTTCATCCCTCATTTTCTCAACTCTTTCGTTCAACTTATCTTCAAACTCCTGTGTCTGTGTGAAATCTCCACTTGAACATGTAGATGACGAAATCGTGCTGCTTCTCAAGATCTTCGATGCAGGAACCAACTTACCAAAGCCGTACAAACGATTCTTTACAACACCACCAGCTACATCCACCCAAGCTGTGGAATCAAAACCCTCACCTTTCTTTCGAGCAGTATAATCCTCCTAAAATGTAAATAAATAAAAAAATATTATAAGTAACTTTTCTATTTGCATTTTATAAATAATAAAAAGAGTCTTGAGATCAAAGATACACTTTCAATAGCGATCGAGTATAATTAAACATTTAGAGTGAAGCTAGAGGTTGGGAAAAGGTAGGGAGAAGGAATAACAAATATGCAAAGCTAAGGCTCCTGTTTTTCCTCACTTGTATATGCTTAATTCTCTAAGAAGTTTGACCAAGTAAGACAACAGTTGACTACACTTGTTAGACAGGCAAAAGAAGCCTAAAATAACACACGTAATATGCCAATTTAGAGAAGAAATCACAAGAGATTATAGTTGGATTCTTGACATCGAGCATGATAAATAATTCATTTTAAAATAAAAATTAATTAAGCAAACAAAAAAATTTGTATTACTACTGTCCTTCACATTCCACCAAAGCCAAACATAATTCCTTTAAATTTGATACCTGAACACGCAGGCATTCCAACTTTTAAATTAGCATTCAGGATCCAAGTTATATTCGGGATTCAAGAGATTCTGTTTTCTCCCGAATGCAATGGAAAAAATGGCATGACTATTAGAGTTGTACATGGCAGCGACACTTTTTTGTATATCATATCTGAATTTCACTTGATTGCAGTGTATAGATTAATGAATGAAAGATAATTTGCAACTTCCTAGTACCTGTTAAACTACATTTTCATATTTAGAATTCTCTATTACCTGAGACATCTTAGTGCCACTAGAAATACTTGAAGTTGTATCAACTGATCCAATCATCCGTTGCTCAAGCACACGCATCTGGAGCTTCTTTTCTCTAATTTCATCTTTCAGTTTTTGCATCTGTGCCTTTATTGACCAATATTACCATGAAATGTCATTATTGAATATCAGTGAAGTTTACATACTATGATCTAGAGTGAAGAAGCATTCAATGGCTAGCTAACCTGAACTCGTGAGTCTTCAGGATTGCTAGCTGATTGCTCCGAAAGTCTCTTCAGAGAACTAGTACATAATGCCACCTCGCCAACTAACATTTTAACTTGCTCACGAAGGAGATCCATTTGGTCCATAATAGTGGTCCCCGTCTGGACAAAAAGCAGTCATCATTCGAATGAAAGCAACACACGACAGAACGCAGGAAAAAGCGATGCAAATACTAAATAATAGGAAGGCAGAGCACTCTTTAAATTCTTTCCAAATCCAAAGAGCTAAACAGAAGAGAAACAGGAGAGCAGCCTATATTGTAATGTGGCAATATGACAGATTTCCATATCCTCACTTCAAAAGATATTCATGTATGAAATTCCTTTTTACTTGGTGAATTACATACTACAAGAAAAAAATGTCCACGCCTTAGTGTTCCATATGTATAAACTACATAGAGTTGAGACAAAAATAACAAATAAATAAAAATAAAAGAAGAATGAAGAATGAAGAAAGAAGAAAGAAGAAATAGACCCATAAAGAAGTTGGAGGAAGAAGTTCATTTGCAAACGGAACATATATTGGTGTTATGTGTACGGATTAAATAAAATACAGTAGATCCTGGGCTGCAGCCCTTTCGTTGGCCTTACCAAAAGCAGATTGGAAGTACCAGAGTAAGCTTGGCAGAGGACCACTATCGTCCCAGGATTTTAGGCCTCATTCTTGTTGTAACAATATTGAAAATGCATTACAAGTCCTCATTGTTGAACCAAAATGAAAAAGAGGTTTGTAGCTTATAAGCCATGGCAAGGTACAATTTACAAAAGTAAAGAAAAGAACAGAAAACAAGGGTGTCAATTCAGAACGCTCTTAGCACAGCTGATAAAGCATGCTAATCTCCTCTACGGTTATTTATTTACTATAGTAGTGAGTAATCAATATCAAACAGATCTAAGTGATGAAAAGATTTTCTCACCGGAGGTAGACGTCGACCTCCAACAGTTGCACTAAACAAATCTCCGGCTTGGGTAATTTCCTGAAGAGAGTCTACTATTGTTGGATGATTTTGACGAGGATGCAGGTGAACCACTGGCAGAGCTCTCATAATCAGCACTTGGTGATACCCCAGCAAGATTCTCAGGCTTCTGCAAATGAAAGTTGTCAATATCAATTAGGCACATCTCATCGGAAATGGAAAATAAGGAAATGCATCAGCATATACTGATAGTAAAGCAACTTTTCGTTGTAATGGACCACAAAAAATATTGTGATGGTCAACTGGCTGTTCGTACAACAGCATTTAGAAAACACATTTAGAATGTTCTATAGGAAATTGCAAGAAAAAAATGACCTGCTAAATAGTGTTAACTTATTTATCTATAATTATGGAACACCAATAAACTATAATCATGACTTATCCCAACAATAACAGTTGGATAATTACAGAGTATGTCAAAATTGTAATTATTAGTGAAGTTGAATGACTATGTAGTCCACTATACATCATTTTCTCAAAAAAAAAAAAAAAAAAAAAACTCTAATAATCATTTTTCTTCTTCTATCACTATACCAATCAAGCTACCATACACAAAAACGAGGGGCGGGTTGTTGACTTTGACATGCATTATTGTCCATTCATTCCCAGAATGGGATGACGTCTATCATAACATTACAACTCTTTACTTACCTTCCCTCAAAAGAAAGAGACACAGACAAAAAAAAAAACTGGATACTGTTTGATCCGGAAGTGTCTTAGAAATGACCATTCAGCCAATAGAGAAGTACTGTTTATGCGATTATTACAGATGAGACATCCAACTGATTTTGCATGTGGTACTCCCTCTTATCTATTATAATAATACTCCTTATTAAAAACTAAGCTTGCCAATGAACATGACATTACAATTTAGTGCTTATGTATATAAAAAATCAGTTGGATACAACAAAATGTTTCCCTAAGGTTATCTCAGGATTCGTAAAATGCATCTCAAAGTTTGACTTTGGGAATCCTTAGTTTAACAGACGAAGCAAAATTTTAGAGATTTGCTGAATTTAACTTGGCTCAAGAAGATGTGTTCACTTCAGCAGTAGCTTTGGCTACTAACAAAAAAAAATAAAAATTAAGAGAAATGTGAAGCAAATGGATAAGCTATACACCTAAACGTCATTATACAGGTAGTCGGACACAGATTTATGCATACATACGGGAGATTAATAGTTAAAAGATATGCAGAAAATAAGATTCAGGAAGAATCGTACTTTCAATTTGAACAAGCCAAGCATCCCTCGCCTCCTGTTCTTTTTGTAATCATTAACCAGTTCATCGAGATTAGTGAAGTCACTCCTCCCATCTGGTGAAAATTCAGAATCAAGGCTTCCAACATCGTCCTCATTTAAGATTTCTCGCTTTCTCTCTGGCAAGTATGCCAAATGCATCAATGATGAAATGATACATACTTTTGCTAAGATGGTATTCTAGAGGTAGAGAATAGAACTTGATTTTGGAAGTAGATCAAAAGAGACCACAACTTCCATAAACCAACATAACCTATCATAGGTCATTCCTTCAACCCGAATTACGCATGAAGAAGTCACATACTCACATACCTCGTCTTCCCCAAAAGAATGCCTCCTTAGATGACCCGGTCTTCCATGGATACTTGGTGGCATTGTATTTTTTGTGGAGACTAAGATTAATTTTGTCAATCTCTGTATCCTTCCCATCAAAGCTGCTTTGGCTTGCTCCTCCTCCTCCAACCTTGATTGTAATTTCACCTGCCCAGCTTCCAACTGCAGCATAACAAAGGAGACATAAGAATCAAAGTAACCACAGCTTGAGATTAGCTTTCTTTGAGGACGTAAATAAGTAGTTTGACATAAAATATGCAGGGCAAATAAGAACTACTTTTTTCCATTTTCATGCAATGGGGAGGAAAGGGATCCCAATGGATGAATCGCATGATAATGATACTACATCTGTTGTCATATAAGCAAGCTCAAGAACAAGGTAATGATATGGAAAAACACACTCTCTCTCTCTCTCTCTCTCTCTCTCTCTTGATCTCGAGTCCATGTGAAAGCTTTGATTGTGCTCATAGTTGTGAAAGGCTAGTGCACGCCTCGCCCGCCTTGCCTTTTTGGTGCCTTTAGGGTTGACCGCGTTATAGTTTCGTGGCTGGCTGTCGTGCGCCTTTTTGGCCCAGGTGACGCCTTTCTTGGTTATGGCGAGAGGCGTGAGGCGTCTGTCATTGTTAAAAGGCATAATAGGCGTAGGTGTAATGTTAAATCGGACCATTTTGTAATTTTATTTTTAATGTTTTAACTTGAAATGCATTGTTTGGGAAAACATGGGGTAAAGATAGCTTGTGGCGTGCAAAATAAAGAAACAAAGCCCTAATTTCTCTTGAGCGATTGAAAGAAAATAAATGCGACAAACAACGAATTATAACCATGACAGAGAATTGAGACAAAAAACATTACAAGAAAGTAATTAATCATAATGCACCAGATGTGCACGTGCAAGAAGTTTATCGCATACAAAATATGGTCTTGTTTACAGGAGGAAACCATGACTCTTAGGATAAGCAAGAATGAAGAGCTTGTTACAAGTGACGAAATTTTCAAGTTGAAATATACAAGCAAGGTATTATTTTCATATCAAGTTAATAAAACGATAGCTTACAAAATCTTTTACAGTTATTTTCATGGTTCTGTAACACACCTTGCATTTTCTCCCTTAGCAAACTAGTTTGAACCGTCAATTTTGTGTACAGGTTGTAGAAGAAGTAATAAGACTGGCAAATATAGCACCATTTTTATTTCGAAAAGCTACAAAAGATGTTGAGTACAAAGGTACATGTACATTTCATTCCTATCTTTCCGTATTTTTGTCAATTCAGTAAATTCAATTACAGAAACAAAAAAAACACAACAGGGAAATAATTTTTAAAAAGGAAAAGCTGGCGATTTTGCCTTACTGTGGTGAAGAAAAAAATACAGTGCTATGTCTTTTTTGGAAGTGCCTGTAACCAAGAAGAAAAAACACAAATCGGTATTAGAAGATTTAATTGTTGTAACCAGTTTCATATCTAGGTTTTCAACTAAATTGAATACCTAGGAATCGAAATTCAACAAATTCAATACCTAGGAATTGAAATTCATGGAACCTTACCTAGAGAGAGAATCAGAAAAAGGTTAGAATCAGAAAAAAAGGGTTATCAATACCTTGTTCAATTCGGCGGAGAGGGAAGGAGATGCCTAAGACGCCGTCCCAGGAATTTCGCCGAAAAGGAGACGGCGGCACCACGTCGCAGTAGCGGAGAGAGAGAGAGAGAGTGAGCGAGGGCGAGAAGAGAGAGGGGGGAAAAGAGCGGTGTTTGATTGCGCTTTAGGTCGCAAAGTAATAAGTAATGCGGTAAAAATACACAGTATACGCTGCCGTTTTATATTTATTTTTACAATTTAATAAAATAAAAATAATTTAGGATTACTTGCAACCGAAATTTAATTGAGAATTTGAAACAGAAATTTTTCGGTTTCAAAATCCCTCGCAAAATTAGGCGGGTTTCCTCCCTCCAAAATTTTTGCGGCCAATTTTTTTAAGTTCAAAATATATAAATTTTATATTAATAATTGCAACTGAATTTGAAACAGAAAATTGAAACAGAAATGCATCTGTTTCAAAATCCGTTGTAACCCCGAAACATGAAGCGACAAAATGGTTTTCCGTTGCAATATGAGTTGCAATTTTAATTGTGCACGTCAATTTTCAATAAGAACTTTTTACTCTGAAACTGATTTTAATTCGGTTACAAAATTCCGTTTCAGTTGCCCTGTTTTGAAACTGATTTCAATTCGGTTGCAAATTTCCGTTTCAGTTGCCCTGTTTTCTTGTAGTGTTATTTTGCTTGAGGACTAATTGGTCAAAGCCTCAAAAAACAATTAGCGATGATTTATATTTTTGTCGCAAAAATAGTTTGTCTCCAAAAAATATTTTTCATAGCTAAAAATGAATCTACGGCTATGAAATATATTTTGTCGCCAATAGTCTTTAGCGACGTCGAATAGGCGACGATAGTGCGACAAAATCTGGTTTGTCGCTAAACATATTTAGTTACAAAATCTTAACTTTTTGTTACAAATATTTTTGTAGCAAAATCTCATTTTTCTTGTAATGACCCCTCCCCCGTCGCTATTATACCCGAATGTATAAGACTAAAAATACTCTTATACTTAGGTATAAAAGTATTTTTTTTTTCACAATTTTCATCTTTTCTTAAAAATAATAAAAAAGACTCATATTTTATTAAACAATCTTCTTCTATACCTTGCTATACCTAAATGTATAATACTAGAATTACTCTTATAATTAGGTATAAAAGTATTTTTTCACAATTTTTCATATTTTCTTAAAAAAATAATAAAATCCACTCCTATACCTAATAGTAAAATTATTCTTATATCTAGATATAAAAGTCATTTATTCCCTTCAAATTGTGAAAAAAATAACTTGATGATGCATGAATCTATCCTGATCATCCTTGGTACAACAATAGCGTGATCTCCATCAACTAAAACGTAAAACCACGAACAAACGACTTGTCGGGATGGTATTCGGCTAAAACCCTCCGGCGTGATGATTAGATATAGAGTTGTGTGTGTAATAAAATGTATTGACCTTGCTTAATCTCAAAATATCTCAAGTGACATTACCCTTTCACGTTGGATGTGGTCTGATATATATTGTGCTGATATGGGATGTTTACGAATCCCTTAGATCACGAAGATAATGATGGCGTAACGGTCTCCGAGATTATATGACATAGTTACGAAATGACGACGTGGTTAGACAAACGTGTTATTTGATCGAGGTCGCCTGAATGATCGAGGTCGACCTGACTTAATGCCTTGACCATGCAGAGAATGGACAAGGTGTGGATCGTATGTTGGATGAATCTAGGTCGGGAAAGAGGAAGGTCGGACAATGAGCATGGTCGACTAATCTAGATTGATGGGTTAGTAGAATTGGGACAACTTGATAGGCCCTCTCTGTTTGATGGACCTTTGGGCTGACTTGGAAATGGGGTCAACCCATTGGGCTTGGCCCATCACTTTTATTTCGTTTATTGGTCCCCAACTTTCTAGCTTGACTTGTCCAGTAGGAAGTTACAGAAAAATTTTGATTATATATTTGGAGCGATGATCGAATGTCGACTTGTTAACCGTAGGTCGCTCCCGACAATTGACTTTTGGTGGTTGAATGAGTTGTCTTTAATGCCCCGTAATATTCGCCATAGTGATACGAATTCTGTCAATTGGACATTCGCATTGGGAAACGACGTTGTTAATTCGGCCCACGTTCTGACAATCCAACGGTTTTGCCCCCAAACCTTTCCAATTCAGGCAAGGAGAAGGAAGTATAAAAAGGAGAGTTCAATTTCTTTCCAGACTTTACCATCTTCATATTCACAGATAACCCAACAAGAGCAAAAGCAAAGACGCCATATCCAACGGTTAACAAGCTTTCCTCTCGTGCTAAAGTTGCATTCTACCTCTTCGAAATCACAAAGGTACCCTTCGATTTCACTTTTCTAGGTTTAATTTTGAAGTTCCCTCTTTTCCCCTATGGCTAGGACCTTCGGATTCGAGTTGGGGGTTAGATATGGATACAATTGTGTGAACCTTAGGATTTACAAGCGGTTAGAAGTTCCACACTCACCGTCTTAACAAGGTCGAGTTTATTCTTTGGTGAGATAGGTTTCCCCGCATGTGTGAGTATGGGGGATTTGGAGGCCAACAACCTTCGGATAATCCGTTTCCGTCTTTTTAATAAGCTAATTGACCATTTAATCATCTTTTACATTAAGTCCAACAAACCATCGTTTCCTCATGAGAGGTTAGCTTTTCTAGGGGAATCTAGGTCATCCTTAGATAGCTCGGATTCTTCACCTACTATGTCTGATTCCTCTGTTTCCATGTCTTATGTAGAAATGGCAGCCATCGACCAACAAACTGCGGGCTTTACAACGTAGAGCTCCTGCTCTGGCAATATTGTGGACAAATTTTGCTCCAAGGTGGTCCCAGGTCGCAATGAATGGGGGTATGTGGCCTTTAGACCTGCTATTGGCAAGAAGAATGCTGAGTCTCGCATTCGAATCCTTCACGAGCACTTTGAGGTGCCTCGGGCCGACTTCCAGTTAACCCACTTCACCGAGAGGCAAAGGAAGCTTCAATCCTAGTCGCACTAGGCTCTCGGCACGACCAAAGTGGCTTTCTACTATGGCCAGTTTGAGGGGGATTTGAGACTTCCATTGGACCTCTTCATTTGTGAATTCCTTGAGTGTATGGCCGAGGTCCTCATACAGCTCAGAGCTAATACGGTCAGGGTATTGGTGGCTTTTGCCATGATAAGTAGGTTCGTAGGTTTACATTGGTGGCTCGTAGGAGCACAGTGATCTGGGCCACTCTAGAATTGAACAAAGACTACTATATCCAGGCTGAGATGATGATGGGGGAGATGGAGAGGTGGCCCCTCTGGTTCCAATTATAAGGAGCCTTAGGTATTTGGACCGGGTTATACATGAGAGGGAGAACTTTGAGACCCAATGCCACTATTGTAAAAAGAAGTCGGGTCACTACAAGAGTCTTTTTCACTATGGCAGTTAAGTACTTGTCCCATTTTCTTTCTTGTTTTAACTTCTTACTCGCTTGTTTATATGTTGTCTTTCTCCTTTTGTTATGCAGTTCTTACTCTGGACTAGGAAGCTCAGATGGAAAGGATCGTTGATTTGGGAGATCGTAGGAGGAGCAAAAAGGAGCATGGGAGAGGCAATGTTTGAGCTAGTAGGGAGAGTAAAGCTATTGCTCGGAACAGACTCCTCCCAAAAGAAGAAGTGGGAATGGTCCCAATAGATGGAGATGGGCAGGTGGAACCCATTGAACTCCAAGCTCAGGTTGAGGCCCCAAGGTCGGAGGGCAACGCCAGTATGCAAGTGGAGCAGGGGTTTAGCTCCGAGTCACTACATGGATCCACAAGGCAGGATCCTCCTCAAAAGTTGGTTGACAGGGATCAAGGAAGGTCAGACAATGAGCTTGGGTAGCTGATCAAGATTGATGGATTGTTAGAATTGGGATAGCTTGATAGGTCATCTTTGTTTGATGGACATTTGGGCTAACTTGGACATGGGGCCAACCCATCACTTTTATTCGGTTCATGACACTTCTACCATCTTTATAATAATTCGTCAAGCTACTCCTGCCTTCTCTCCATGCGCTATTACCGTCTCTAGCCAGAACTCGTCTTCTTCCCATCACCAACAAAACCCCAAAGGCAACCCAAAATTGAAAGCTACTCCAGCCACTATCCAAAAATCTAAAAGGTGAAACGTAAGAATTAGTGATGAATTCCCAATTTGTCAAAACCCTAGATCTATCGATTATTCAAGATAACAAATCTATCGATTGAGGGTTTGCTAATTTGACATTTGGGATCTCCTCGGAATGATGCCAGTGGCTGCTTCCACTATTTACTTCTTAAATCTCCGGGGCGATGTCCTCATCAACCGCGATGGGGAAATATGGTGGATGCCTTTAGAATGCATCGGTACATGTCCCATGTGGCAAATTGGTGGTGGTTCTTTCTTTTACATGAGAATATTCAATGTCTACATTGTTATTGTTGTCAGCATCAATGCTAATATAGGCTAGCTTATGCCTTCAAGTTTGTTGTTGGGGTTGTTGCGTTGTTAAAATCTTATTTTGGTGTCCATGATGCCAACTTACTCTTGATCTATGAACTGTTTGATGAAATTATGGACTTTGGTTATCCACAAAATCTTTCACCCAGGGCCGGTTCTGTAAAATTTGTGGCCTTAGGCTAACTTTTAGGTGGGGCCCCCTCTTTGAAAAATGTAACTTTTAACCAAAAAAATAAAAATATGGTCATTATCAATCTAGTAACAATATTTATACTAAATAAAAATATGATATATCATAATATCCTTAAATGATACTATATAAACACATTTCTCCTATTATATTTAAAAGCAACATCATGAGTCAAAGTTGATTAATCAATTTTATCAAATATATTTTTCTCAATCGATATCAAAGCTAGCCCATTTAGCCTTTTTTGAGACATCGTACTTCGAAGATAATTTTTTATCAACTTCAACTTCGAAAAATTTCTTTCACCGAATGCAACTGTAACTGGATAGTCAACAAAATCCGATAATTAATCTCCATGTTGGGAAAACATCCATTGTTTCACGTTCAACATTTGCTTTGGTCCTTTGACATCCGATGGTAAAACTTGTTTAACAAGTTGCAACTCCCTAAACAAATGATCACCATTGATATCAACTTGTTCCTTATGTGTCAATATATTTGAAAGATCCTTGCACGAATTGTTCAAAACTTCATCATTTGTGCACTTATTCAAATCAAACAAGAAACCGAAATTCTTTTCATACTCACAAAATTGCTTGAATCTCTCATCAAATGAAGCAAGAGCTATATCAACTATGCACATGAAGTATTATTTCCGGAATTTTTCTTTCTCAGAAAACGTAACCTGCTCACTTGAAACCTCATCAAAATGTCTTTTTCTATTAACATGCCTTTTTTCATGAAAAAATTGCTTTATATCCATTTTAGCAAGTTCTTGAGCTTTAGTTATAGCATCATTAAAACCATTATTTATGTATTCACGAAAATAAGAGACAAGCGTCTTTAATTGATCTATATCAACATCAATATGCATATCCTCATTCTAAAAAATCTTGCTCACATTATTAACTGCTGATAACACTTTATACCATATCATCGTGCTAACCAGGAATTCAAAGCTTCCAAATTCATGTGTAGCTAGAGATTCGGCTTCACTTGAAGTTTTGGGATCTTCACATGAACTAGCTAAATCAAAGCATCTCTAATTTTTAAGGCATTTAGTTTGATTGGTTTGACACTTTCAATATGGTTATCCCAACGTGTTTGCGATAAAGGTTTAAGTGTAAGACCATCTATATGCCTTTTAAAAACATTCCACCGTTTTGTTGAGGAAGAAAAAATTGTGTAAAGGCGTTGAACCACACTAAAGTAACTTTTTGCTTTAGTAGATGACTTAGCCCTATCACATAAAACAAGATTCAAACTATGACATCCACAAGGTGTGTAAAATGCTCTTTGGTTGTCCTTGAGCAATCTATTTTATGACCTTTCATATTAGCATCATTATCATATCCTTGCCCTCGAATGTCATCAATCTTCAAGCCCAAGTCAGATAAAGCATTATCCAACTCTGAGTAAAGGCCCAATCCTATTGTATCATCAACCTTTATAAACCCCAAAAAGAACTCTTCAAATATAATCGGAACACATGAGACATCTACACAATGAATTACCAAGGAGATTTGCTCATCATTACCAACACTAGGGGTACAATCAAGTATAACTGAAAAATATTTTGCTATCTTTATCTTTTTAAGAATTGCACTTTTCACCTCATTAGCCAACATTTGAATCAATTCATTCTGAATTTTGTGGCTAAGATAATAATATTGCGTTTCATTGCTTTGAATACGCCCCAAGTGCTCCTGCATCACATGATCAAACTCTACAATCATCTCAATCAAACTTAAAAAATTTCCATTGCCTTATAGATCTTTTCCTTGCTTCCTCTAAATGCTAAATTATTTTTTGCAAGACTTTTGACAAAAACAATCACTCGTATTAAAACTTGTCTTTTATTATCTTTTTCTCTCGTAATTTGCTCTTTCACACTTTTGTCAATAGTCTGTTTATGCTTTAATCTCATCTCAATCTCAATTCACTTATGCATGCAAATCATATGCCTGTTGCCACATTTATGTTGTCTGAGCCTTTGTGCAATATTATGCCAGTCTGTAAATCCTATACTAACCAATCCAGAATCTCTATCTTTGTCCTTAAAAAGCTTACAACAAAAGCAGAATACCTTGTCAGAAGATTGAGAATATACTAGCCATTTCCTGTCGTGTTTCTCTCAATTAGACAAGTAACGAGTATAAAGTGAATTACAAAAATGTCGATTTGCATTATCTCTAGGATATGCAGAGTCTTCTATTTCAACTCTTATAGGCCCCTTCTCAATTAATAAGTCAATGAGATCTTGATTGGGTAACTTCCAATTATTTTGATCATATAAATCTAGAGGTTCTTTTTCTTCGTGATAATCCATAGGAATATCATAATTGATCCTTTCTTCTTCTTCTCCTTCTTCCTCATGATTAACATTATCAAGTGGCTAATTATCAATCACATCTACCGGTTCCTCGTTCACCACATTGTCCACGATGCCCCTTCGGACGACTTATTACATGTAAAATCGAGTTGCCCATCCGTGCCTGAACCACCGGTTCGGCCCGGAACCGAACCGGCCAAGAATCGGCGGAAAATCGCAACCGCCTGAACCGTGAACCGCCTTGAACCGAACCGACGGTTAACTGGTCCGGGCTCGGTTTTTATTTTCCAAAACCAGTGAACCGGCGGTTCTGAACCGTGTGAACCGGAACCGTGAACCGGAATCGTGAACCGGAACCGGACCGGAACCGGCGGTTCAGAGGAGATAATGGTTAGATTAACGGTTACTTGATCTGGGCCGTTGATTACCTTGATCTGACGGTTGTTGTTAATTGCCCGTTAAATAACGATTTTCTAGCCGTTTTAGGGGCTAAAATGTAAAAAAAAAAAACTTTTTTTTTTAACTTTTTCTCTCCATTTTCCAACCTATAAATACCTCCCCCTCCCTTCATTATTTTCACTTGGTTCTCAACTCATTCTCTCAATCTCTCAATCTCTATATTATCTCAAGCTTTCAAAGTCTCAAAGTCTCCATAATTCCATTTTTTCCACATAATTTCATTTTTTTTTACAAAAATCCATTTGTTTCACATAATTCCATTTTTTTCACAAAAAAAAAATGTCTTCATCTCGTGACGGCGGTGGCGATAGGGGAAAGAATAAGGCAACTACGCATCCAATTCCCCCCCCCCCGATGATTCCATTTGGGATAATATACAACCAAATGAAACGCTCGATTTGAGCGATGACGAAGTTAATGCAACATTTCCAATGGGTGGTCATGGTCATTCCTAAGGGAGTAACACTCAAACTCAAAGTGAAGCACGATGTGGTGGTCAAATCCGAGGTCGAGGAGGTCGAACCTAGATATGTCCAAACGGTTCCGGTTCCGGTTTCCGGTTCCGAAACCGCCGGTTCCCGGTTTCCAAATAGCCTGAACCGTATTCGAACCATATTAATCCGGTTCCCGGTTCTATTCGCCGGTTTCGGTTCCGGTTCCAACGGTTCCATCACCATCTAATTTTTTTTTAAATCCAAACCTCTTAAGACAGTAAAGACGCTAAATATTACAACATTTATCTAAATTCTAGTCTAATTTAAAATAAAGCAACACTACACTACAAGTACAAATACTAAATAAATGCTAAATATTACATTTAACTTACCTTGATCAATCGTCGGTTCCCGATTCCCGATTCCGGAACCGCCGGTTCCCGGTTTCGTTGGTTCCTCGGTTCCCAATATGATGGATTCGTATTCGAACCGTTTCAATCCGGTTCCCGGTTACGCTCGGTTTCCGGTTCCGGCGGTTCCCGGTTCTCGTCGGTTCTCGGTTCCGTCGGTTCCCGGTTCTATTTGGACATGTCTAGTCGAACCACATGGAGGTCCGACATCATGATCGTGCACTTTTCAAAAGTGCCAATTGAAGGTACCAACAAATACACTGTTTTTTGCAACCATTGCCCTCAAAAATTTGTCTTTATCCATGGAGGTGGTTATGGGTCATTTAAAAGACACTTGGTGTCAAAGCACCCCGACCAAGTTGGAGATGCCCAATATCAAACACAACTACAAGGATTTACGGGATCCTCACAAGGTATTTCTTCGCAATTATTTAAATTTGATAATGCAACGTATAGAAGAGAAATGGCAAAATATACTGCTGCTAAAGGATTACCCTTTAATTTTGCTAATGATACATTATAGTCTAATATGGCACAACTTTGTTTAAATCCTGCGGCTAAAGAAATTAGTAAAAATACAAGTACTCGTGATACTAAAGCCCAATATCTACAAGGAAAATTAACTTTAATTAATACGTTTAAAGATTTACCCCAAAAATTGTCAATATGTGCCGATATATGGAGTGATCATTGGCAAACTCATAACTATTTAGGAATTACTTGTCATTGGATTGATAGTAGTTGAAAATTACAAAAACGATTACTTGCATGTAAATCTTTTGATACTGTTCATAACGCTCAAAATATTTGTAACAAAATTGCTAGAGTTTTACAAGAATATGGATTAGTTCACAAAATTTTTTCAATTGGATTTGATAATGCTGCTAATAATACTGCTAGTTTACCATCACTCATTGAAATTTGTCAACCATCCATTGGTGGTAAATTTTTTCATGTTAGGTGCATATGTCATATTTTAAATTTGTGTGTCCAAGATGGTTTAACAACTTTAAAGGAACATGTAGCCCCAATTAAGGAAGTTCTTGCTCATCTAATGAGAAATCATAGTGTAACAAAATTGTGGATTAGATTTTGTAAAACAAATACTATCCCACCTAAAAGATTTTTCTTAGATGTTTCAAACCAATGGAATTTCACTTATAAAATGTTATCCAACTCTTATGATTTTCGTGAACTATTGTGTCAGTTTTTTCAACAAATAGAGTATCCTACTATAATATTGCCTCATCAATGGGATGTTTGTCATAATTTAAAGAAAATTTTGAAAGTTTTTAAAGAGGCTACCGTACAATTATCCGGTTCTTACTATCTCACTTCACCGTTAGTTTTAGAACACGCCGCTAAAATTAGTCATATATTTATGCATTTTAAAGATTGTCCAATTTTAGGTGAACGTATTAGTATGATGAGAACAAAATTGCTTAAATATATTTTGAACATTTCCCCATTGTTTTTAGTAGCTAAACTATTAGATCCTAGGATAAGAGAAGATGGTTTAGAACAAATTCTTGATTATTATTATAAGAATCTATTTTCCACCGGCTTTGATTTGTTTTTAGATAACTACAAGAAAGAGGCTTATATACGGCGGTTAAAATCCGCCGTATATAAAACGCGCCCCGCCGTATATACTATTTACGGCGGACTAGCCGCCGTATATAGTCCACCGTATAAAACATCACCGTATATAGTATTTACGGCGGTGTAAGTGCTCCAATTTGAGCTTGTTAGAATTTTCGTTAGAAAATTAACGAAAGTTATAACATTTCTAACAATTCCTAACTTTTCTAACAAAGTGAGGGTAAAATGGGCATTGTTATTTAAGGTTAAACCTCAAAAAGAATCTCAAAAAGTAAAACAAAGGAAGAAAACCAAAAATAGAAATGGCTGGAAACATAAAACTGGCTGTATAATTTGAATTTCAAAAGAAATATTCCTTGTGTCCAAAGCCTGGAGCTGCATTTAATGAACAGTGCACGCTGCAGGTCCTAGCGGATGAGATTGCAATTTTCAGAGGGCTATAAATTGAGCCCTCCAGTCACAAAAATAAAGGAGGAAAAACACAATTTGCACTGAACCTCTGGCGAAATATAGAGAGAAAACAGTGAGAATTCTTCAAGAATTGTCACCATTTTCTCTCCAATCTTTCCCAACTAACACTCATCCACTCACTCTCATATCAAAGCCTCAAACACTCATACATTCAAGTCAAAGCCCCAAAATACAAAGAAGATAGGTATAACCTCCCTCTTCTTACCCTAAATCTCTCATCATGCATGCATCTTCAAACTACAAAATGTAGTTCATTCTTCTTCTTGTCTTGAGATCCAAGAAGATCACCATGGAAGTTCATCTCCATGGATGATATTCTACAAGGATCAACATTATTTTCAAGTTCTCTTACTTTCTTGCAAAGAAAACTCAATTTCAAAACCCTAAAAACCATTTTCAAGCACCAAATCTTGATTTCAAAGGATAAAATTCCCCTTCCCAAGCAAATGAAATGCTTAGTCCTAATGTACCCCAAGGATGGTTTGGTATAGTTGATTCACCACTAAAATGTCAAGTGATCACTAACCAAAACCTAGGGAAATGGGGACAAGCATGGATGCAAAACCCCCCTTTAAATCATATTTTCTTTCTTGAGAAGTTGCTGTCCAGTAGCAATCTCCTCAGACCTCAGTCCATGGTCTAATTTTTTGGACACAGATAAATGTGGAATTTGGTGTTGACTACAAAACACTTTTTGTAGCCAACATCCAGATCTTTCCATACATATTTTTACTTTATTTTTTGGGTGAGTAAAACTCCTCTTTTCAAATTTTCTTTCAGAGGCTAGTTCATCAGCTTCTGGGAATCCAGATCTCATATCTGAGGTTTCCAGAAGGTTTTGACCCCTCAAATCTTCTCCAAAATGGAAAATTCCTTCTCACAAACCTTATTTAAGGTGTCTGGAACAACTTTCATTCTCTGAGTTTATCCAGATTATGAAGTTTTAAGACCCTTGAATCCATTTCAAAATCAAAGGTCCACTGCCTTTTTCATTCTGGCAGAAGTGGCTCTCAACTTCAAAAGGTCTTTTGAATACCAAATCTCAATCCAAAAATCTTCCAAAAAATCATGGGATCAGTTTAAAGTCTTAAAAAGATATCCCAATTTTTACTTTCCCCATTTTCAAATTATTTTGGCCAAAACACACACACACACACACACACAAATGATTTGCACCTTGGAAGACTCGTTTTACGAGGCATTCCGGGTGCACACTAACGTCCTTCCCGGCGTGTAACATGACCTCCGAACCCAAATTTCTGATCTCGGGCTTTTTTCAAAGTTTTGGCCCTTAAAACAAAAATGGCGTGGCGACTCCGTTCTTTTTTCCCGGGTCTTATTTGGTTTTTTTCAAAGAAACGCCTAAAAATCGAATTTTTTCCCGCGAAAATGGCGACACATCATCACAGGCGGATATCCCGCCATAAATACTATATACGGCGGAAATACCACCGCCATATATAAATGAAATACATATGTATATTACTGGCGTATTTGAGTAATCTTTATACGGCGGTAGGTGTAACCGCCGTAAATAAGAGACGAGTCGTCCGCTATGTCACGAGTCGTCCCAATTGCACCCCCACCAGGTTCCCTCGTCCCCCCTTTGGGGACGAGTCGTCCATGCCCATTTTATACGGCGGATGTGGTCACCGCCGTAAATGACTTGTTAGAGACGAGTCGTCCACCAAGGCACGAGTCGTCCCATTTGCACCCTCTCCAGGTTCCCTCGTCCCCCCTTTGGGCACGAGTCGTCTAGGCCTTTATTTAAGGCGGATGAAGGGTTCCGCCGTAAATAAGCCTATTTTTTTTTCCTCCAGCCCTGAATAATTCACTTTCCCCAAAAAACATTCGCAAAAACCAAATTCAACCTTTACACACACAAATGCAACCTGTATATAACCAAAAATACACCCGCAATCAATGTTTACAATCTACATAATAACCATTAACACAAAATTAATGTTGAATGTATCCAAACATAATAACCAAACATAATAACCATTATACAAAAAAGTTAGTTGTTGAATGTATCCAAAACTCAATCAATGTCTAAAATCCACAACTTTGAGAAACATATCACCACCTATTCATTACCGTCTTTTCCACGTTGTTCCATAAAACAACGTTTCAAATCATCAATTTGTTGTTGAAACTGTTGGCGTTGCTCCTCATTTTATTGGCGTTGCTCCTGAAGTTGCCTTTCAAAATCTGTTCTGACGGATGACACCGCCTCCAATACAGCTGACTGAGAAGTTGAGGATTTACCAAACACCTTAGTTTTGTTAACACCTCCTCCCATACATCGCACTCTCCCGTGGTCATCAGTGCCCATCATATCTGTAAAAATCTTTTTGCGCGCCCTGGGAGAGTTTTGTTGCTCCTCTGGCAGCTCTTCAATTGCATCATTAAACGTTTGCTGTAACAAAAACAACATGTTCAATATAAATGTTTTAACTTTAATTAATATTATGAAAATGAAGTTAGAAATGAAAAAAGTATTCTATAGAATAACAAAACTGAAACAGAAAAGGTTGAAACTTTAACTTACAATCATACTAGAGGTTTCTCGATCTGCAGGTGTTTTGCCCGTGCGCGTAGCTATGAACAAGCTTACGCGATCAGTTGGTAAACCCTTGTCGGCTCTCTACAATTTATAATAGAATCATTTGACCAAAAAAATATATTTATATACGATACAAAAAAAACATTAATTGACAACTGAGAACTAAATTGAACGATGACAAACCTCTTTAATGACTTTGGGATGGGACTTTTTTCCGGTCCGGTTCAGGCACGCTTGCTTTTCTCGATTCGCTTTATTTGTTTGTGATAATTCCTGGAAAAAAAAAAGATAATATTAGTATTAATTTGACTACTTATATAAGACATTCACGATAATAGATTGAGATTAATTTGAAATATACCCGAGCCTTATCCGTACCCCACATCGCAACAAGTTCAGCCCATTGACCCGCAACGCACGCAGCGTAGGGTGGGTGTGATGCCTCCGGTCGGATTTATACATCTTATACATTTGTTTCACCTGACATTTCCATATTACAAAGTCATAACTGAGTAATATTCATAACAAAGTCATAACTGAGTAATATTCATAACTGAGTAATACTTATTATATGCTTGTCTCACCTGGTATTTCCAGTCACGCCACTGTTTATTGAGAGCAATATTCATAACTGGGTAATACTCCGGAGGCGCATTTGTATTATCCTATATACACAATTCAACAAAGAAAAAAAAACAATTGTTAGAGAATCATAAGACTTTTGACTACGTACTAGAGATTTATGTAAGAAATATGGATTATAACTTACCAGAACGTCATTCCATACGGCATCTATGCACGCACGGTCCATCTGAGGCCACTCTTTAGTTAATGGGAAATGTTCCCCATTTCTAGCAAAATGTCCTAGGCGAGTAGCTAGTTTTGAGTGGTCCCCATGGCTGGTTGACCATATTCATTCCATATTATATTCAATCTCTCTCTACCCCAAATTACAGTTTGCTTTTGCCGGCCCTCTTCCTTTATGGTTCGAGCCCTCACATTATTAAATTTTTCCTTGGCGGCATATACGTCATATGACAATTCAATTCTAGCACAAAAATTGGATAAACCAAGTAAAGGACCCAAAAAAACAGTCTTATAATATAGGTATAAGACCTATAAATTTATTATAGGTCTTATGTATCTTATATAAGACCATATATTGGTCTTATATAAGACCTATAAACAGCAACAACAACACTCAAAATGAAAAAATGATTGATGTATGCATATAAAAAGTTAAAATACAAATTTCCAGCAAAACAATAGTCACTAGTCCTGGACTTAAGCTCTAAATCTGACTATAAGTGCAAGTATTTCCAGCAAAACAATAGTCACTAGTCAATAGAATGTACCAATTGGGGGTTTGAGATTAATATTGAAAAAAAAAGAAGTTGTCCTACACATTAATCCTGGAACTACCAAACGGTCGTATTTTGTTGGGAGTGATTACTAATCATGTTGATTAATAGTGAGGGTACTAATATTACTCGTATCAATAACAATACTTATCCTACCTACCAAAAGAATCCTTAGATATAAGTGTTTGTTTGATACACGAAAATGACCATTCCAATCCATGATGATTAAGCAGATTTCATTCCAAGATATGTAAATAAAATGATCAATAATAACATTCAACACCCAATTTCATCTCAACATCATGCTCTTAAGCTCATGGTGCCCATGATCGTTCC
Source organism: Adenophora triphylla var. japonica (assembly GCA_022495995.1). Classification (NCBI taxonomy): domain Eukaryota; kingdom Viridiplantae; phylum Streptophyta; class Magnoliopsida; order Asterales; family Campanulaceae; genus Adenophora; species Adenophora triphylla. The sequence continues at coordinate 96,757 of JAFEMH010007050.1, forward strand.
TGATTTAGACAAATATCAGTTAACATGAACCAAACCAAAAGGCAGCTATAGAAATGAAATAGACAACAGCCAAAACAGAATTCATTGATATCAGAAAATCAGTTGAAAAGCACATGAAAAATGAATAAAAGAAAATTCAAGTTTCTGGCAAACTCGAAAGTGGACCAAGTAATGATCTGGGACCTCTCTTACAAAATTATAAATTTATAACCAACAAATTGTACAGGGAAGAGATAAAGTCCTTTCAGAAAAAAAAAACGGCTCCAATGTCATCCGTAATGTGAAAACAAAAGGTAACCGTTTACGAAAAAAAATGTTGATTATTTTCTAGTTTGTGTACTACTTCAGAAGGTTCAAGAAATAGCCATTTATGGTATATCTTGAATTCATCAAGCAGAGCACCCAAAATGTGTTATGCTCAATCTTGAAGTCCAAAATGGAAAATAAAAGGTCACAGGTTAACTCAATAACCTGTTTTGATTTGATCGCATTGACATTATTTGAAAAGTAAATCTGCTAGATTCAGTTTGACCTCACTACTACAGCATCAAGGACCAAAACCACAAGACACTTTTGAACAACAAACTCAAAGCTTAACGTTTCCAACGAATCAATTGCAAACATAATGCACTTAAGCTCAATCAAATACAATAACATTTCCAACGAATCAACAAAAAATTGAAAAAAAAAACAAATACCATAAACCATGGAAAATCACAAATACAACAACAACAAGAAGGAACATGCTTCGTGGGTACCAAATCGGTGGGGAAGCGGGGCAGGGGGAACAACAACAACAACAACAACAACAACACCACTATAGGGCAAGCCTTGCTTGATACAGAAAAAGTATAAAATAGTACAGGAGTGGGGCTCCCGCGGGTACCAAATCGGTGGGGAAGCGGGGCGGGGACATCCCAGTAAAAATTGGATATTCATTTAATATATTCAAATTTCTACGGGCATCAAAGGAGTACCCTAGAGAAGCGAGATGATAGAGGTGGAAAGTAACTTGAGAGAGCTGCTGCAACAAGATCCTGTAGAAAATAAGAGTTTGATCAAAAGAAACAGAACAAATACATATTACAATTAACAATATTAATATTCAATTCAACCATACAAAATAACAAGTTTGATTGAAATATGAAACATAAGTAATAACATTGTCTTAGTAATAGTAAGCAAATAAGATCTAAACAAATACATATTACAATTAACAATATTAATATTCAACCATACAAAATAACAAGTTTGATTGAAACATGAAACATAAATAATAACATCAACGATGAGAGCCGGAGGTTTGTCCACGATAGTAGGTCGACGGGAAGAACGCCTGCGTGCACGACGGTGGCTCTCGAATGCATCATAGTCAAATAATCCTCTGAGCGGCTCGTAACTCCGGGGCTCTGTCTGCATCGCCCAAGCCTCCAGTTGCGTATACCGGGCTCCCAAAATGGCAGTTTCATCTTCCAACCCCTCAAAACGATCCTGCACCTCCCCCCATCTAGCATCCTCTAAAGCCTGTCGACTCTGTTCCCGAGCGATAACCTCCCCCCATCTAGCATCCTCCAAAGCATGTCGGCTCTGCTCCCGAGCGATCCTTGATCGCTCCTGCTCCTCCAGAAATGCCCTCATGGTATCCCATTGATCAAAAGAGCCTTGTTGGCTCTGGTTCTGCTCTCCTCCCTGACCACCCTGTCTCTCCTGATCCTCCTCTTTCTGCTCCTCATCATCCTCCTCATCAACGGAATCCATTTGATCATCAACATCGGGCATACGCCAATGCACGGCTTTGTTCACCACTCGGAAACGTGGCCCCTACCACTGCAGCGGACCGTCCTCCTTGGAGTACCATATTCAAACAATAAAGACCTATTGTGCATGTCGCCCTCGGGTCCCTCACAAACTTGTCATACTGCACTAGCCAGTCTCCAGAATAAAAACTCCTGCCCCCCATCAATCTCATCGCCTCGGGTTTTGGTTCCCCCACACAAGCTTGAGCAATCAACGTGATCATCCCCCCTATTGATATGTTTCCCTTTTTGGTAAGGGCAAATGCCTCACATCTCCGAACAAAAATATCAACCCAATCAGGAATCACCTGAAAACTCCTCAACCCCGTTCGCAAAAGGTTTACCATAGCCACATTCAATTGAGCGGGCTCTCCGTTTACCAACCAAGACATAGATAGCCCTCTGTAAAATAATTTCCAAGCTGGGTGAGAAAGAGAGGAAGCCTTAAGGTATTTCTTTTTGCAGGGCAATCCTGTGAGCTCCGAAAAGAAAAAACAAGTCGCCCCATCAGCCTCCACCCAGTTTCCTCTCGGCTGATCAACCCCAAAGATTTCCCTCAACTCATCATAAGTCACTCGATAGGCTTCATCATCCAGATGAAACCGAATAGAATTTTCTTGTGACCCCTTGCCTACCTCCAAAGTTGAAAGGAACTCAAGTGAATATCTCAAATACGTAGATGGAGTCTTCCCCAGGAAATTACCTAACCCGGCTTGCGTCATCAATTCTGTTACTAACGTCTCTAAACCCAAATCCCTCAACACCGGCAAATGAAGGAAAGTGGTGACTTGAAATTTCCTACCCTCCAAATTCCGCCATTTTTTCTTTTGAGCGGAGGTCAATTGGGTCAATCCCATAAACGGCGTCAATGATGCATTAGGGGAAGTGGGATCATTTGGGACTACGGGCGGCGGGTTTTGTCTACCCCTCTTGTTGCTACCCCCTCTAACGTCTCTCTCCTTAGGAGGCATATTTTCAACACAAAAACCAACTACAAAACCTCCACACAAATCACAAAGAAAGTGCAACAATAAACACACCCCCACAATCAAATTCTCCTTCCAATTCCCAACCGAACCACCACACTACAGTTTCAGCACAACCCACCTATATATAAGACGGAGAGACACAAATTTTAGTAATAACATTGTCTTAGTAAATAGTAAGCAAATAAGATCTAAACAAATACATATTATATAGAAGTAACAATATTAATATTCAACCATACAAAAATAACAAGTTTGATTGAAACATGAAACTTAAGTAATAACATTGTCTTAGTAAATAGTAAGCAAATAAGATCTAAACAAATACTACTCAAACTAATCATCATCATTATCGGCCATATCAACATCATCATTATCGGTCATATCAACATCAACATCATTGATATTAGTAGTTTCAATCTCGACCCCATCAACTCCCTCTCGCACCCACGATGCTTCTTCGTTAGCAACATTTTCATCCAGATTTTGTGAGCAAAATGGTACCAATTGTGGAATCGAATGCGAAACTTTTTTATCATCATTTGAATATATGTCAAAACTATCTCTTGGTATAATCCTCATCACAACTTTCCAATCACTTTCTATAGGATCTTTAACATACCAAACTTGCTCAGCTTGAGATGCTAATATGAATGGTTCATCACCAACTCGATTATCCTTATACAACTTGTGATTGAAGTTTACTAGAGTAAATTTTTGCTCATCTTCCATCTTGCCATTCCGGTTATCAACCCAATCACATTTAAAAAATACAAATCTTATTGAGTTGCTATAACAAATTTCAAGGATCTCAATCAACTCCCCGTAGAAGTTAACATCCCCTACAATGGGATTATTATCCTTTCGGCTTGCAAAACTTGTCACACTTGCATTTAGCATGACTCCACTATTTTGAGTTTTCCTCCGTCTATCGACATCCTTCACTCGAAATCGAAAACCATTTATTATGTAAGACTTATACCGCCTCGCATCCATATGAGGACCCAATGCAAGACTTATAATTCTTTCGGGCACTACATCTTTCGTCGTGCATACCTTTTATAAAAAACAAAATTTAATAAGAAAATATTTAAAACGATAAATTGAAACTATTATATGAAAGTGGTTTCATACTTACATAATCCTTAAACCAGCTAACAAACTTATCATTATGTTCTTTCTCTATAAGATGTCGTTGATTACGAGGTAGTGTCTCCCTCAAATGTGCATGATGCATTATGAGCAGATTGAAAATATGAATTAAGTATTAATTTAAAATATAAAAGATATAAGGAATGTAAGCCTCATGTAAGGAATCACTTACTCTAGGTATTGTTCAACATCTTCAGTATTGAAAAGCACATATCTATGCGCTTGTACTCGTGTGATGTAATCAAGGGTAATTACCTCTTCTTTTCCTACAAAGCGGCCTAACTCATCACCTTCATCATCATTTCTTCTAGGACGATTGGACTTTGTCTCAATGTCATCCAAATATTGCGTACAAAAAGTCATGCATTCTTCAGCCACAATTGCCTTAGCTATGGAGGCATCTGGATGGGCTCGATTTCGAACATATAATTTTAATGTAAGTAGAAACCTACAAAAACATTTACTTATGCTAAAGCGGATGTAAAAAGGAATTTAACTTTTTCAAAGTAAATTTAATATGGATGTACCTCTCTACCGGATACATCCAACGAAATTGTATTGGGCACTGCTAGCAAGGCCTCCTCGGCTAAATGCACCGGCAAGTGCTCCATAACATCAAAGAAAGGCTGGTGGGAATATTTTCTCGAGAGCGCATAGTGTGACGGCCATCCGATCTTGTATCTTTTCGAGATCGGCAAGTGTATTCACCTTTGAGGATAATTGCCTAAAGAAATTTGCCAACTCAATGATGGCTTTTACAACGAAGTAGGCAACGCTTTTCGAACGGCTAAAGGGAGTAGTTGTTGGAGCAAAATATGACTATCATGGCTCTTAAGACCCCAAATAGCTCTTTCCTCTAGATGTACACAACGAGATATGTTTGACGAGTAGCCATCGGGGACTTTGACTCCACTTTAGAACTTTCAAGAATGTGTCTTTATGCTTCTTACTCATTGTGAGCGAGCGGAGGCATAATTTCTTTGCCGGATGGAAGCGTTTGTAGATGCAATGGTTTCGAATGTTCATCTCTTTTAGGTCTTTTCTTGCTTTATCATTATCTTTTGATTTCCCCAGTACCTAACAGTATGTAGCACATTATCACACACATTTTTTCAATGTGCATAACATCAAGATTATGACGAACATGATTATTTGCCCGATATGGCAACTCAAAGAAGATACTCCTCTTTTTCCAATTGTGACACAACTTAGGAACCTTTCTTTTCTCCAACTTGGCTTGTTGCTTCTCACCCTCTTCTCTTTTCCTCTTTTTAATAACATCTTCTATTTTATACTCTGTTTCCATATTTTCAACTTGTTTAAGCAATTTTGTTCCAAACAATAACTTGGGCTTATCTCTCACTTCATGAGTACCATCAAAAGAGCTTTTATCCTTACGAAAAGCATGACTCCTAGGCAAGAAGCGTCGATGACCAATATAACAATACTTGCCACCATGATCCAACCATCGTGCTTGAGGTCTCACATTGCAACAAGGGCAAGCATATTCACCTTTAGTGCTCCATCCAGACAACATTGCATATGCAGGAAAGTCATTTATTGTCCATAATAGTGAAGCTCGTAAAGTAAACAACTCGTTCCTTGATGCATCATAAGTTGATATACCATCTTCCCACAATTCCTTCAACTCATCAATTAACGGTTGGAGATACACATCTATCTTGTTGCCCGGCCCTTTTGGGCCTTGAGTAAGCACAGACAAGAAGAAATATGGTTGTTTCATGCATAACCAAGGTGGGAGATTGTATGGCATAAGCACAACCGGCCAAGAATGCTTGTGAGATATAGTCATTGTTCTGAAAGGATTAAATCCGTCAGATGCTAATCCCAATCTAACATTCCGAATTTCACTTGAAAATAATGGATAACGTTCATCGAATTCCTTCCACGCACGAGAGTCTGCAGGATGCCTCAGCACACCATCGTCTATTCTTTTCTCGGCATGCCATCTCATGAGTGTCGCGGTCTTAGATGACCAATACAACCTTTGCAACCTTGGCTTTAAGGGAAAATACCATACTTTCTTCATCGCTACCTGCTTGGGAAGTTTATTCTTGCCACTTGTTTCCGCACCTTCACCGCTACCCCCTTCTTCTTGTTGCTTATATCTAGAGGCTCCACAAATTTCACATTTAGTAAGTTTTTCAGTTTCATTTCGAAACAACATACAATGATTAATGCACGCGTCCCACGTTTTATAACTAAAACCCAAATCCGCAGTCATCTTGTACGCCTCACGATAGGAACTTGGCACTTTCGCTGACTGAGGCAATGCCCTAATGAAATTTTTTAATAAAGAAGTAAATCCCTTATCGGCCACTCGATAATTAGCCTTCCAGTGCATAAGTTCTACAATAAATGAGAGTACTGTAAACTTATCACACCCTTCCCACAAGGCTTGATCAGCATCTCTCAAAAGTCTAAGAAACTTTGCGGTGGATGCATCTGATTGTACGATTTCTTCAATTCCTGGCTGGTTACTATCCGGCATACCCATCCCTTCATGTACCATTCGCCTCATACAATCTTGCACGCCCAATTCAATTTCAATGCCATCTTCAGTTGTCCTATCATTATTATCATTCTTATACGCCGAAATGTACTCTTCCCCGTGCCTAATCCAATTCTTGTAATCTTTTTGAAATCCCACTTCAATACAATGTGATTTCACGGTTGCACGGTCTTTTTGGTAACGATTTGCGCATTTTTTACAAGGACAATATATTTCTTTAACACCAACAGACTTTTTTGAGAATGCAAAATCGAGAAAGTTGTCAACCCCAGACATATACTCATTTGAAATTCGATTATCCAAATCAATCCAACTTTTGTCCATATATGACTTGACTTG
>JAFEMH010007051.1:0-103540 GCA_022495995.1 Adenophora triphylla var. japonica
GGTGTTGAAATGATTATTATTATGAAAATCTAAAGCATTCTTTAAAAAAAAGTAATAAAAATTGCTAATTTCTACTAGGAAAAAAGGAGAATTGTTATTCGCCTTCTCACAATTACTTAATATCCCCGCATTACTAAGTTTACCTATAAAAATTAAGATTACACCACCATTATTATTATTCTACCCTTTTAAATCTCTCAATAAATACCCAGCTAAACTATCAAATTATACCCCCTCACACACACACTCCCACATCCACACCCACTTACACGTGCAAACACAGACAACACTAAAGAAAAAAAAAATTAAATTGGATATTCAAAATGAAAATTCGTGTCCTTTCAAATTTCGAATGGGACGGAATGGGACGGAGGAAGTATATGATATTGTTTGCTTAATGATAATGTCATCTTTCTTCATACTGGTAAAGAATTGTTATTTTCCCTTACTGGTTCACTCTCTAGGATTTGCTTTTAATATGAATATAACATTGTTTAATAATTACTAGCAATAGAATACTTCCTCCGTCCCACGTGATTGCAAACTAATTTTTTGGGTGTGGGAATTAAGGAAAAGTGATGTAAGAAAGAGAAAAAGTTATATGTTGTGAGTATAAAAAATTAAATAGGAGAGAGAATGAGTGGAAGAAATAGTGAGGAGAGAGAATGTTGTGAGTGTAAAAGTGAAGTAGGAGAGAGAATGAGTGGGTGGAATAGTGAATATTCTTTGTCATTTTGGAAAGTTTGCATTCACGTGGAAGGGACCAAAATAGAAATAAATTTATATTCACGTGGGACTGAGTGAGTATTTGTTTTTCTCTAGGTGCAATTTTCATATATGCATTTTTTTCAATGTTTAGGCAATTTAAAATTTTTGATTGGAATATTTGATATTTGTTAAGCTATTAACTTATGTTAACATCTATTAACGATTTCGATTGATTTGAATAATTAATGATTAGTACACAGGTCAAATTGATAATCTATAATTATATAAAGAGGGAAGTGCATAAGAGCACTCATTTTTTCTCCAAAACAAAGATGATTCTAGAATTTAGCTATTTCAAGTGCACCAATTTCAAAATAATGTAGAAGATCTTTAATTGCTTCCTTCAAGTAGCCAATAATTTAATTAATGATTAATACTTTCTCAAATTTTCTTAATTACTTATTTCTCTCTTTTTAAAGATCACCTTCACTCAATTCCGCACTCTTGCACCTTTTTTATCCTCCTCCCCAATATCACATTCATAAAACTGTTTTCATCTACAAACAATCAATTTTGAATATTTCTTCATGATAAATTCTTAATTTCTAAGATGGACAGAAGTCTAAAATTACAGTTAATTTGCTAAACATATTCTAAGGAGAAATAACAATAGCTATTGATTTATCGAATTATTTAGACCAACTTTTTTATATTTTCTTTATTTAAAAAAAAAAGAGACACTACTTATACTACAGTAATGCTACTAATTACCCCTCTGAATCACATAAAATGATATTTTTTCTTTAATTTTATTCAGCCACTTCAATTTAAGTAATTATTTTTTTGGGAAAAAATTATATTCATTGTAAAAAAAATATTATATTTTGCACTTTCCTTATTTGTATAAATTTGTTGTCACAACTTTTTATCCGTGCGTTTAACGCACGGGTGCTACACTAGTTTAGATAGTACGCGAGTCATTTTGGTTGTTTACTCGTTAATTAGTTCTGATTATTTACGAAAATCACCGCGTGATTTTAAAAAAAAAGTTTCAATTAATTACAAAAATGCCACCACACGTTTTTTTATAAAGTTCTAGTTTAGCACAAAAATGTCACCCTACATTTTTTAAAAACTAGTTTTTCTAAATTGATAGAAAAAAACGTTTTTTTCTAAGATTCTGACTGACCGGTAATATCCCCCCAAAAAAACAGCTAAAATATAAGTCTACAATTATGCTTCTTGAACAGTATAAACCGAGATACGAATATGGGTTTGCTCAAGCTGGGCCTAATTAAATTGGGCCGTGAATATTATCTAAATAACCAAGTATCTGGGCCGAGTAAGGTTTTCCTTATATGACGAGGAACGTTTAACTCAGCCTTATGTCTACATGTTTGGGCCGTTAGGCAGCAAGAGACGAGGAAACTAAAGTTCTTACCTCGGCATTTCACCACTATGACGAGGAAACAAAATCATTTACCTCGGCATATCTCCGTACCGGCCAATCTCTAATAACGAGGAAGCAGAATCATTCATCTCGGCCTATTAGATAAGGCCGAGGTAAAACATTTGTGTTCCTCGGCGTTCAGTTAGCGAGAACATACGGAGTCCTTATACAACAAGGATTACACGGTTGTGATCCAATCGGGATTACAATTACCAACATCAATTCAAGTCAAACAATGACTCCTTAACAGATATAATTCTCTTAAGATTATATCTTATCTCTCTACAAGTTCACTCCAACATGGATTCTATCAATCCATTCCTATAAATACAAGTCCCATGGCTCATTATTTGGTACGTTACTTTTTTACATTGGAGAAACTCTGTCCATTTGATTTCTCTAATACCAACCGTGAACTTACTCTCACGCCGGAGGGCCTTTAGCCGGATCCGCCCCGGCTTAGTTTACGTGTTTTCTCTTATTTTCAGGCCTTGCAATCGCCGGAGCATTCAACGCTTGGATTTGGGCTGTTTTGACGATTTTGGCATCATCAATTGGTTCCATTGCCGGAAAATCGATTCAAACACCCATTGTTTGGCACAAAAACGCTCGCTAAAAGCCAATCTTCTTGCCGGAATTTTTTGTTTCTTGGAACGGGATTTTGGGTTCATTGAAAAATTCGTGACATCGCCGGAATCATCAAGTTCGGCGGAATTTGCCCGGATTCCGTTGAAGGCATTTTTGGCGTTAAAATTCCGATCCCAATTTTGACTTGAGTTCTTTGCGTTAGAAAATATCACAATTGGTACATTTGTTTTTGGTTAAAATTTGCCCTAATTTTAGCCATAAATTCGGTTCAGTGAAATTGTGATTTTTGGAAAATTTTGCATTTAATAATCTGTTTGTGATTCATAATGGACGGACAATTCACAAGTGTTACGGGAGGATCCCACCCAAGTGAATGGGGAAACACTGGAACCGAGGAACCACCGCCTCCTCCTCCTCCTCTACCTCGGGGCTGATGCCATTCCTCCCCTTGCCATGACTGCTTCGTTCCATGGGTCGAGGCAAATGCCGAGGAGAGGGCAATGACCTTCCTCGTCCTACTCGTACTCGTGGGAAGCAAGCGGGAAGGAAGAAAACAAAGAATGCCGACGCCTTAGGTCCAAGCGGGAGGATCTCAACCCGTTGGCCGACGCTCTTTGTTACACAAACAAATGGAGACTTTGCAAAGGATGTATGAAACGCAAGTTGCTCTTTTGCAAATGGACCCAGATCATTCCATGGCTCCATTCATTGTACCATCAATGGGCCCACCTTTGAGAAAGGAACAGGGGAGAGCATCGGGCTCCTCCCCGAAGGCTGGCCGAACTACCAATGCCGGCTCCCGGGGATTCTCCCTGCGTCCTCGGCATACCGGTAAGCATAAGGATCACTGGTCGACCCGAGAAGCCAAATAACTCCTAGGGAAGAGGAAGTGAACTCCAAGGACCTAAGGACAAGACTCGGCTTGAATAGGCGCCTATCCCCTGCTCGCTTCATCATGACACCTAGGCGTCAACGTCTCCTCGAGCTCGTCGACGAGATTCTCCTCGTCCTCGTCGTTCGAGATTCTCATCGTCCTCGTCGGCCAGGACTCTCCTCGTCCTCGGCATCGAGAATTTGCTAGGCCAAGGACCCCGAGCCCTACGGGATGATACTTGGCGCACAAGACACGGAACCAAGACGTGATAAAAGCCCTCCAAACGTGATGGCCACCGACATGAAGAGGAGCATAGTAGGGTGAATGATCGCCCCAAAGAAAAGTCGATCGAAGCTCCCAACGAAGCACTCGCTCAAGCGGTGAGAAGGAAATAGAAACAAAGCAATGGGAGTCGTTGAAGCAAAGGCCGGATGATATGGAGAGGGAAAGAAATATAATGACGACGATTACGATTGGGCCACCCGTCCGTTTTCCTTGAGGATAAGCTGCTTTGCACCTCCCCATCCTAACCTCGAAGCTCCCAAATTTCGAGAAATACAACGGAACCACCGACGCCAAGGACCATGTGCAAAGTTTCGAACAAACCATGAATCTCCTCACCACTGCGATGACTTGCTCTGCAAAGCTTTCGCGAGCACCTTCTCGGAACCGCTTTAACCTGGTTCCGTGAGCTCAAGAAAGGTTGCATCGATTCTTTGGAGGGGCATGAGGAGAATGTTCTTAGATCACTTTGCCACGGCTGGGAAGAGGAAGATGAGATTAACCGACTTAGCCAACATTGAGCAAGGGAAGGGAGAGACCACCCTCAGCTACTACAATAGATTCCGAAAAATGGCAGACCAAGTTGAAGAAAGCCTCACTGATAGGGAGGTCATAGTCTGCTTCAACTCTGGGTTAAAATCTGGCCCCCTCATTTATGAACTCTCAGCCAGGGAACCTAGTTCCAAGGCCGAATTGTACAAGGTGGCTTATGCCATTTCCATGGCTGAAGACAAGACAAAGAAAAGGGGAGGCGACAAGACGGAACTGAAGCAACTAACCCCGACAAAATGACAACGGGAACGGCGAGGGTTCCCGAAGGAAAGAATAGAACCAGAAGCACCGAGAAGCCGGAGTTCACCCCTCTTACAAAGCCCATCTCCGAAATCATGCAACTAGTAAACCTTCCTCCACCTCGTCCAGCCGATCACCCAAAATATCCCCGCAACAAGAACAAATACGTGATTTTCACAAGGACAACGGGCACACCACCGATGGTTCTTTGGGCCCTTAAGAAGATAATCCAACAATGGGTTGACGAGGGAAAGTTAGACCGTTATGTCATGAAGAAAGATGGCAAGCGAAAGCGGAAGCAAGAGGAGAGTGAAGATGACTCCAAGAGTGAGGATGAAGATCGAAGGCCTCCTAGGGCTAAACTACATGTGATCCGTGAAGAGGTGACCTCCACCTGTAAAGCTAAGGGACCAGATCCACGAGCTAAGCAAAGTATACCATGTCCCTGCTTGGATCCATAAAGCAGAAGAAATCATTAGTTTTTCTCCGAATGAGTTGGCGGGAAGTCGAGCAGCTCGTGAGCAGCCATTGGTCATCAAGGGTCGAATTGACAATGTTGAATCCGAAAGACTTCTTGTTGACACGGGGCCTCCGTGACATCCTGTACTATTCAGCCTTCCAACAAATGGGGTTGAAAGACACTGCGCTAGAGCCATATCATGGAAGGCTTGAAGGATTCACCAACCATAAGGTTGGAGCAAAGGGAACCGTAGAACTAGAACTCGAAGTCGGCGATCATCCCTTCCGAGCCAAAGCTACTGTCACTTTTATAGTCATGGACTTGACTAGTGACTATCATGCGATTATAGGCATTCCAAGTCAAGCCAAACTTGGGATGGTGGCCTCCCTTCCTCACCAACGAGTTAAATTTCCCACTCGTGCTGGCATTGGATGCGTGAGGGCAACCCCCAAAGATTTCTTGGAACATGTTGTCAAGAGCCGGAAAAAGTCAAAAAGCGTGGAGATAGATACGCCCGAGGAGAACATCAAGATCACCAAATCACAGAAGACCACCGAAACTAGCTCTAGGATGAACTATATCCGTGAAGTATGGGAAAGTGAGGAAGAGGAACCTATGGTCCTAGAAATTGTGGATGACCAAGGCGTAACTCTACCCACACTGGAAGAAGAGCCTATGGTCCTAGAAATTGCGGATGACCAAGGCATAGTTCTACCCATCTCCAGGAAGACCCCATTCTCGTCAATGACCAGAACTCGGGGCCAACCATGACTCGGGGAAGAACGATCTTCCGGACATCGATAAACTTATGGAGGAAGAAGGCCTCGATGTAAACGACAATGAAGGGAGGAGAATCGAGAGATCATCATCGAATCCCTAGAATTTCGAGACGGACCGAGAAATGAAGCACGTAGATGAGCTAGAAGAGGTAGTCATTAATCTGACTATCCTGAACAAAAAATCAAGCTAGGAGGCCGGCTATCAGCGGGAAGAGAGAAAGAAAGAATCATATCCCTCTTGAAAAAACAGTCTCGACGTCTTTGCTTGGAGAGTCGAAGACATGAGGGGATCAATGAAGAAGTAGCCCTCCACCACTTAGAAGTTGATCCTTTAGCGAAGACCATCTCCCAGACAAGGAGAAATTTTGCAAGGGACAAGGAGGAAGCTATAAAAGAAGAGGTGCAGAAATTACTCAGCGCCGGAATAATTCGCGAAGTCAAATACCCCGTTTGGTTGGCTAATGTCGTTATGGTGAAGAAGCAAAATGGGAAATGGCGTATGTGCATAGACTTTGCTTGATCTAAACAAAGCCTGCCCCAAGGACAACTATCCTCTCCCCGAGAATCGACAAGTTGGTTGACTCCATTTGGACACCAAACTCTCGGCTTCTTAGATGCCTACTCGAGCTATCATCGAGATAAAAATGGCGAAAGAAGACATCGAAAAGGCGCCTTTCAAACACCTGTGGGGAATTTACGCTACATCATGATGCCTTTTGGGCTCAAGAATCTTTGGTGCCACTTACCAACGGATGGTAAATCAAGTTTTTGCAAGTCGAGATAGGTAGAAACATGGAGGCTTATATTGACGGCATGGTCAGAAAGACCAAGGAAGGCAGCCACGTTCTGACCTAGAAGAGACCATTCACAACCTCCGAGCAAACAACATGAAGGCTGAATCCAAGCAAGTGCGTGTTCGGAGTTACTTGCGAGGGAAATTCTTGGGCTTCATGGTTTCCCAAAGGGGATTGAAGCAAACCCGGAGAAAAAATCAAGGCACTCGTTGACATGAAGGAACCTACCACCATCAAGGAGGTCCAAAGACTTAATGGAAGAATTGCGGCCCTTGGAAGATTCATCGCCAAATCCGCCGAAAAGTCACTGCCTTTCTTCAAGGTATTGAAGGGTACCAAGAGCTTCTCCTGGACTCCTGAATGCTCGGAAGCATTCCTCCGGTTGAAGGAGTACTTGGGTTCCCCTCCCTTGCTTAGCAGTCCGACTACCGGTGAGATGCTATACGTCTTCCTAGCCCAGCGATCATCTTTGTCGCACTGTCTTAGTTCGAAAGGATGAAGGAATTCGAAGCCCGTCTACTATGTCTCTAAGGCACTGTCCGATGTAGAAAGCAGATATTTCAATGTGGAGAAGATAGCATACGCACTAGTCATCGCCTCAAGGAAGCTGCGTGCATATTTTTCTGCACATCCTATCACCGTCTACACCAACGAACCATTGAAGAAAATCCTTCACAAGTTGGACGGCTCGGGACGTCTCCTTAATTGGTCAATCGCTCTAACGGAGTTTGATATCATTTACCAACCAAGGAAGACCCTCTTAGCACAGCCTTTGGTTGACTTCATGGTCGAGACTGCCTTTATGGGTGAGCATCTCCCCACCTCCCAGGAAGCAAACGCGCCGGGAGGAAAAGACTCTCCCATTGAACTCCCATCCAAGCTGTTGGATCCTGTATACGGACGGATCGGCTACCAAGGAAAGAAGCGGAGGCCGGAGTTGTACTAGCAAGTCCGGAAGGAGAATATACTATACAAGATGCCATCCGCTTCGGGTTTCTGCCTCTCTAACAACCAAGCCGAATACGAGGCTCTCATATTTGGCATTGAGTTGGCCTCCTTCTATGGAGCAACTAAGGTGGCTGCTTTCTGTGACTCCCAGCTCGTTGTCAAACAAGTGAAGGGAGAATATAACACTCAAGATGTCACCCTTGCCAAGTATAGAGACCTGGTCCTAGATATGACGAAGAAAATGGAATTTTTCGAGCTCAAGCAGATAGGAAGGGAAGACAACCAAGTCGCAGACATTCTCTCCAAACTAGCCACCATGGACGTGTCTCCTTCGGAGACCAACCCATATGTAGTTTATGCCGAGGAACATGCGTATGAAAGATTACAAGTCATGCTTACGGACGAGGAAGAGAGATGCTTTGGATCGATGACTACATCGAATACATTGAGAAGGAGAAACTCCCGAGAAGATGATGCTCGAGCCAATCTTATCAAGAAGAGGTCTCCAAGATTCGTGGTGATGAACGGAGTCCTCTACCGAAGATCTTTCACAAAGCCCCTGCTAAGGTGTGTCTATCCCAAGGAAGCGAGAACCTCTGGCGAAGTACGTGAAGGTGTTTGCGGCGGACACTGAGGGGCCGAGAACCTTAGGCCCGACAAAATCATATCGCTAGGTTACTGCGGCCAAACCTAAGGGAAGACGCGCACGCCTATGTTCGAAAATGTGACAAATGCCAAAGGTTCTCGACATTCCAAGACTACTGCGGTCGAGCAAACACTCGTAATACCTACGTGGCCATTTGATATGTGGGGATCGACCTCATTGGACCCTTCCCACCCGCCCGTGGTAATTGCAAGTACGTTATAGTAGCTGTTGATTACTTCTCCAAGTGGATAGAAGCCAAGGCATTGGCCAAGATAACGGAAGAGAACGCGATCAACTTTGTTCATGACAACATCTGGTGCAGATTTGGCCTTCCGCATACAATTGTTTCGACCATGGACTCCAATTCTCCATGACATTTACAACGGGGTGGGGAGAGTCAAAGTACGCCATGCAAAATCTTCGGTTAAGCGAGACCCCCAAGGCAATGTCAGCGAAGGAAGCTTGCCAACAAGCCGGTCCTAACCGCCCTCACCAAGAATCTTGAAGGTCGCGAGGGTAGATGGTTGGACGAACTTCCCTAGCTTTATGGGTCGCCGCACAACCACCCTGGGGCCAACCGGAAACCCCATTCGCACTAACCTTCGGTTACGAGGCTATGGCACCAGCAGAGATGGCCATCCCTACAGTAAGGAACTCCCATTATGATGAGCAAGTTAACAAGGTCAATAGGCTCCTAGACCTGGACCTGATAGATGAAAAACGACTAGCTGCGCAAATGAGGATGGTGAATTACAAGCAAAGGACCAAGGCATATCACGACAAGAGGGTCATCAAAAGAGTATTCCAAGTTGGCGATTGGGTACTTAGAAAGATCGAAGCCACTGGTCGGAAGGCAGAACAGAACAAGCTCTCCCCAAATTGGGAAGGTCCCTATATCATCACTCAAGTCATCCGAGAAGGGACCTACAGATTGAGGACCAAGGAGGGGAAGGATCTCAAGCATCCATGGCATTCCAGACAACCTTAGAAAATATTATCACTAGTCTAGTTTATTTTGCAATAGATTAGCTCTTTATTTTTACGTCTTTTATTTTCGGTCTTTTGTTTTCTTTTTGTCTTTTTAGTTGATAGGATTGCGGTTCTATGTAATCGCATTTCGGTTCTACGAAAGCGGTTTCTTCCAACATGCAAAGCAACTAATGACTCTTCACTCCCAAAGAAGATGAGGACATTACTTCCGACTCTCCGATACACAACAGCCAAGACCAAGGATCCTCCTTGGCCTGATGGCTTACCAACAGCCAAGACCAAGGGACCACCTTGGCCTGATGGCTTACCAATAGCCAAGACCAAGGGTCCCCCTTGGCCTGATGGCTTACACAACTGCCAAGACCAAGGATTTTCCTTGGCCTGATGGCTTACACAACTAGTTGCCAAGACCAAGGATTTTCCTTGGCCTGATGGCTTAACACAGCCAAGACCAAGGGACCACCTTGGCCTGATGGCTTACAACACATCCTGTCAAGGGTCCACCTTGACTCAGGATACCAAGCAGCCAAGACCAAGGAACCTCCTTGGCCTGATGGCTTACAACACTTCCAGTCAAGGGTCCACCTTGACTTAGGAGACTAACAGCCAAGACCGAGGACTTTCCTCGGTCTAATGGCTTGATAAACCTCCTACCATGAATCTACTCTGATTCAGGATTACAACACTTTACAGCCAAGAAGACCCTCCTCGGCCTAAAAAACTAAAGAGCATAGTTAAAGCCGAGGAGTATTTCCTCGGTCTAACCACTTTGCCCAACATCTAGGAGCAAGGAACCTTCCCTGGATCTTGGCTTCTTAAGTCTAGTGCCTCGGCCTAGCATACAAGAATATGAGCAATGGAAATAACACGAATCATGACAAAAGGATTTTCATTAATATTCAAAACATTACAAAAGTCCTACTATCTATTACAAAAAACAAAGGAAAAAAAAGCTATCCTAAGATTGGTGCACGTCATCAAAAGGCTTGTCCGGCCGGTCTTCGATGATAGTGCGGGAGGAAGGACCGTTTGATTAGTGGAGGCATTATTCTCCTCGGTCCCTCCTTCCACCTCGGCCTCTATGTCCTCAGGCTCTTCGGCGTCTTGGATCGCCTCCACCAGGTCTTTAATATTGTCGGGGACAACAGAAGCCGGCTTCCACACTTCCCTGCAAGCATGGGCATCCTTGGCGGCCATCGGCTCAAGTTGCTTTGAGAATAAGGGACCAAGTGATGGAGTGCCACGACCTCCTCGGCATATTGATCCCTGCAAATTAGGCCGGGCAATCTTGTTGATGTCCGGACCGGTGGAAGGATCAGCCAAAATGCTCCGGCCAAGTGGAGATAGCCATCTTCAAACATGGTGGCCGTTTGCTCGTCCACGGCCTCTCTGAAGGCCGAGCTGGCCATCATCAGTTCCTTGAAAGCCGAGCTCTCCTTGAACCGAGCTACGGCTTCCTCCTCCCTAGCTGGGAGGGTAGCTTCCAGTCCCCGGCACTTGACCTCAGCTTCATTAGCCTTGGTCTGAAGCTCGGCCTTATCAGCCTTTGCCTGGGCAAGCTCTTCATTTTTGAGCCGGAGATGTTCCTCGGCTTTTGCCTTTTCTTCCTCGGCCCTTTTTACCTCGGCCTCAACCTTGGCCTTGGCCGCCGCAAGCTCAGCATCCTTGGCCTCTAAAAGTTTAGCCAAGGAAGACTTGTCTTTTTCGCTCTTTGCTTGAGCTGCCTTGGCCTCATTCAGACGCCTCGTCTTCTTCTTGGCCAGCACATTCTCGTACGCCGTGACAGAAGCCAACTGAAAGATAAATCATCATTAAGAAGACAACCAATATCAAAGACAATAACCCAGAAAAGGATCAACATTTACCTCGGCGATCAAGAGTCCCTTATGGCAAAGCACGGTGTCCTCGTTGGGAGCCTCTTTACAAAGGGTTTCGTAAGCATCCTCGTCCATAGCCCTTTGAATAGGAGCTCGGCCCAATCTCACTAAGGGTCCCTCCCTTGCCAACAGGGGGAGTCCCCTAAGACGGGGAATACCGAGGGACATACTCTTGGCCAGCTCGTCGGCCTCTTCAACAGTCTTGACGGATTGAACGGTCAAGGGAGGGGGAGCATCAACATTAGGGGCCGCACTGACGCTTGCCCGTTTGGCCGCCGGCTCCTCGGCGCTAGCACTTGGAGTCCTTTTGGAGCCTGACCTCCTTTGGACGAGGCTAGCTTCCTCGGTCGCCTCTTCCTCGGCATCAACATGGAGGCTATGCCCCTCTGCAGTTGATGGGTTGGTTTGATTGTCAGCCGCCGGTTCCTCGGCATTCACTTCCCCGTGCAATTTAAGGGGAAGGGGTTGGTCAGTCTGAACATTGAGGACGAGGTTACGTGCATTAGCATCCTCCCTCCTTTCTGTCAAGGCAGCCTTCTTGCTCAGCTTCCTCTTCCTCTTCACTAGCTCTTGGGGACTAAGTCTCTCCATGGCTAAAGTTTCTTCTTCCTCGGCTGTTAGATCTGCAAGGACGAGGAAAGGGTTAAATACGGGCAGAGGTAACAAGCATTTGAAAAATACCAAGTAAAAAAGAAACATTTACGTCCAACTATGTCGACGGCTTTCAAACATTGGTCCCGGGGACGTTCAGTCTTGCATGTAATGCAGTCCTCATGGAAAACTAAACCGGGGTGAATGGTCCAGTCATTGAAACGTCTCCCCCTCTTTACGGTGACAAGGGGAGATACCCCATCCTTTTTCCCCGGCATTAAACCCGCTTGAATGTAGTAATGGTCCGAGGACTCAATCACTGACCAATCGAGGACTCCCACCTCGGCAAATTCTTCCAGGCGTTTGATCAAGTCCTTGGTCCATTCATATTGTTGGACGGGGAACGAAGAGGTTGGACCTTTACAAGGAGACTGGAACTCCCATCCTTGGCGGCTCTCCACCCTAATGACGTGGTTATCCCAACCAGCAACTTTGCTAGACATTGGGAGGAGCAACTTTGGTTTCTTGGACGCACTCTTGATGACGAGGAGCCAACTCTCCTTGACAAATTGGACATGGTAGAAATGCCTAAAGGCTCCCATGGTTGGCTCATACCCTAAGCTACGGCAAAGGATGATGAAGCTGACAAGGACCCGGGTACCATTGGCTCCTAGCATGGCCGGCACCGCCCTCACGTCGTCCAGAAATTCGCAGATGAAAGGATCCAGTGGAAGACGAAGTCCTTGTTGGAATTGTTTGAAGTAGAAGTGGACAAAATCTTGGTTGTAATAGAAGTCATCCTCCTCCTTCTTTGTCTTCAGCTCCATGTGGCCCATATAAGTTAGCCTGTACTCGGCTTTGTCTACCCCGTACTTGGAGTATAGCTTTTCCAGCATGGGATCCCCGGCTCTTGGGGTCCTCTCTTGCCTTTGTCCTAATCCTTGGCCTCCTCGTCCTCGGCCTCCTCTTCTTCGGGCCAAACGGCCATCAGTTTGTGCTTCATCCATGAAAGCATCAACTATCTGAGTAGACGAGGAGGGTTCTCCTTCTCTTCCCGTCATATCTTCATAAAGACGAGGAGACAAAATTAGTGACCTCGTCCATGACTGATTTAGGACGGGGAAGGGAGATTCCCCTCCTCGTCATTTAATAAGGCCGAGGAGGGAGCCGTACCTCTCAGGCGCTCACGCATTTCGCGATCAGAGGCCGGGTAGAACAGATCGATGTGCTCCATCATCTCAGCCCTATCCTCAAAAACTATAATGTTGGGAGAACCAGACTCAATCCTATCTATTCTTGTGGAGTCAGGGTATTGGAGGAATAGACGAGTTCGACCATAACCTCTTAACTGCTTGCTTACATCATCCAGAGTGAGCATCAACCATGGACCTCTCTCTCTACGATAGACCCTCAAATTTCCAGTATGATATCCATAACGGAATCGGGGAGAATGGTCCCAAGATCGAGCCATTTCTAAGGGGAATCAAAAATGAAGGGGGAGTTCATTCAATATTCCAGAAATTTCATATAAAATACAAAGAGAACTAAAGAATTGAAGTTTTTAAAAAATTTTATCAAGAAAAGCTTCAACCTTCAACAATGGCAGTCCATTTTCTTGGCACATTCAAAATCCTTCCTAAAAACCCTAGAAATCGCAAAGTCATGGACGGATTAAGCGAAAAGGAATGATTTCATACCCGATTGAGAAGAAGTGGTCGGAATCACAAGCTGACAAGCTCGCCGAGAGAAAGCTTCGCCGGAAACTGGGTAAGAAGAAGATCGGAGAATCGTTGTTGAACCTTACGTTCGTTCGGGCAATATGCTCTCAAATACTTGGAAGTGTGTAAAGGTTTAAATTGAAGGGGTTTTAGTTTTTATACCCCTCCAATCCGGGTCAACCCGTGGGTAAAGCAAAGATCCAGGTCCGGCGTCCCAAGAATTAAATGCGAAATGACGGTTTCAAGGCGTGACAAGACTGGGGGGCCCCAGAATGGCAACCGTCAGTTATATGAAGCGACGCCGAGGACACGTGTCAAACCCGTTCGTATTCTATATGACGAGGACGAGATGACTTTCTACTCGTCCTAATCCGAGCTAGAAAGTCGGGGGCCACTGAACAGTATAAACCGAGATACGAATATGGATTTGCTCAAGCTGGGCCTAATTAAATTGAGCCGTGAATATTATCTAAATAACCAAGTATCTGGGCCGAGTAAGGTTTTCCTTATATGACGAGGAACGTTTAACTCAGCCTTATGTCTACATGTTTGGGCCGTTAGGCAGCAAGAGACGAGGAAACTAAAGTTCTTACCTCGGCATTTCACCACTATGACGAGGAAACAAAATCATTTACCTCGGCATATCTCCGTACCGGCCAATCTCTAATAACGAGGAAGCAGAATCATTCATCTCGGCCTATTAGATAAGGCCGAGGTAAAACATTTGTGTTCCTCGGCGTTCCTAAGTAGCGTAACATACAGTCCTTATACAACAAGGATTACACAGTTGTGATCCAATCAGGATTACAATTACCAACATCAATTCAAGTCAAACAATGACTCCTTAACAGATATAATTCTCTTAAGATTATATCTTATCTCTCTACAAGTTCACTCCAACATGGATTCTATCAATCCATTCCTATAAATACAAGCCCCATGGCTCATTATTTGATACGTTACTTTTTACATTGGAGAAACTCTGTCCATTTGATTTCTCTAATATCAACCGTGAACTTACTCTCACGCCGGAGGGCCTTTAGCCGGATTCGCCCCGGCTTAGTTTACGTATTTTCTCTTATTTTCAGGCCTTGCAATCGCCGGAGCATTCAACGCTTGAATTTGGGCTGTTTTGACGATTTTGGCATCATCACTTCTCATTCACAAAATGGGCAAAATGCCAGCAAATATCAGCTTAGAGTTGACAGGAAGAAGCAAAACTAGAAAGTAGAAACACGCCATTTTAGCCTTCGGTTTCCTTGAGAAACGCAATTAATTGTCTATGGGGGCAATTACTTGGAGTATGTTAGCCAGGTCTACAGGTTCCGGATTCCATATTTACTCGATAAAAGATTACACATACTCCCTCCACCCCGTTACTATGACTTAGATATAGTTAACTCAATCGAATTTTAACTATTATTTAATAAAAATCTGGATGCCCCTTTATAATTTTAAAAATTGTTATTGTAACAACTATAAAATTGGATAAAAATATCTGAGTTTTCACAAAAAGAAGTATTTTCAAAGTTTAATTGAGTTAATACATTTGGCCAAATTGCTCCTTTCGCACCAAAGTTTTTACGTTTTCTAGTGTGCTCACTTATGTAATATTGGGTCCAATTTCCTCATCAAATTACGTATATTTCCAATCCTCTCACTCATATGACGGAGTCGTTAGTTTTTTAACTGGTTTAGGTCACGTACAGCTACATAACTAATCTCAGTTAAAAAAATTAACGAATCAAACCTAAAAAATAACATGACCCTAACTTTGTTTGGTTTAACTAAGGTCTATAGGGTTCCATCGGAGGAGTCGTTGTTTAATTAAGTTGGATCATTTACCTTAAACAAAACGAAGTTAGGGTCATGCTATTTTTTTCGTCTGACTCGTTAATTTTTTAACTGGGGGTAGTCGCGTGACTGCACGTTACCTAAACCAGCTAAAAAACTAACGGTTCCGTCATAGAAGTGAGAACATTAGAAAAATTACGTACATGGGTGAGGACATTAGACCCAAAATTACATAAGTGAGCACATTGAAAAAAAAAGTGAAAAGTTAGGTGAGCAAATAAGCAGTTTGGTCTTAATACATTTCTCACTTTGACTTATGGCTAACAAACTTTTAATGTCTAAATGCCCGTAAAGAGAAATTGCATTTAAGAAAAATTGCAAGAAAAGTACCCAAACTGTTGGGGTTGTGTAGATTTGCCGGCTAAACTCTTTTTTGTTGCAAATATGCACCTCACCTATTTTTTTTCATTGCATCCAAGGTACCTGGGACTAACGACATTCATTTTTTCAGTTAAATGAGCATGTACATCACATGTGACTTGATTTTTAAGGGTGAAGTAGGAAATCCCATTCAAATTAAAACTATCAAAATGAAAAAATTTTAAGTGTAAAATTAAAAAGTTAAAGGTTGAACAAACTAATTTACAAGAGCTAAAATTAATATAATAATTTATAAATTAACCCATATACCCCCAACTCATCTTCTTCCTCCCAACCCTTAACCTAGCCACCTCCTTTTTCACCCACCACACATTTGCCACCTGCGACGAATTTTACTAAGCCATCCAGGCGAATTCAATGAACTCAATTCGAGCTTCATAACCAAAAAAGCTAGTCCCTTTCCACTCATATTACTATTAGTAATTTGTCCAATCGCCACTGATTAATCTCTCTCCCCCATTTACCTTTTCACCATGTTTTTCAACCTTTCTTCTGCAACTCCAATCAAACCCCCACTTTTCCACAACACGAAAAGAAATTCATATGCTAAACAATACAACGGGCCAGGTTCAAATTCTGGACAAATGCCATGAATGGCCGGCTCCAACCCACCACATCTCTCTACTCATCATCTGACTTTCTACACATCCGACCAAACATCCCATTTCCTCCTTCAAATTCAAAACGCTGCCAACAGTGATGGTGGAAATGATGGTGACAGAGGGAGAAATTCTAGATCTGAAGGAGGAGGCCATGATGGTATCATAGGGAGAGATGGGGATTAGGTTTTCTAGAATCCCCTATTTCATTTTCATTGGTCAAGGGTTCTGAAATTTGGGATTGTGATTGTAATTGAGATGGGTTTGATTCGACTTTTGAAATTGGGTTTATAAAGTTGGGGAAGAAGAGGTGTGGTGGTGGTGGGTAGGGCTGTAAACGAGCCGAGCCGAGCTGAGCTTTTGATGTTTCGAGCTCGAGCTCGTTAACTTTTAAACGAGCTCGAGCCCAGAATGCATGTTCGAGCTCGGCTCGAATCAAGTTTCGAGCTTTTCGCGAGCCGAGCTCGAGCTTTGACTTATTTTTTGAAAAAAATCTGAAATTAAACGAGCTTTATCGAGCCCTAATTCGAGTTGTAATCGAACTCGAGTCTAAACGAGCTTATGTATATATATATATACTAAAATTCATTCGAGCTTTTAACGAGCTGAGCCCGAGTCGAGCTCAAACGAGTCGATCTTGAACAGAGCTCATCAAACATACGAGTCGAACACGAGCCGAGCTCGAAAAAATGATGAGCTTAAAAATCGGTTCGAGCTCGAGTTCAACTCGAGCCCACTCAAACTCGAGTTTTTTTCGAGCCGAGCCCGAGCCGAGCTCGAGCCGGCTCGTTTCGTGTAACAGCCCTAGTAGTGGGTGACGGAGAAGAAGGGTGAAGAAGAAAAAATATAAGTTGTGAGGGAGTTAATTGGTGAATAAATAATTTAAATTGTAGCCCTTTTATTTCTTATTTTTACACTTAAAATCATTGTATTGTAGTTATGTTATATTAATTAAATTTCCAATTTTCCCTTTAAAAAGTTAAAAAGTGGGTCACATGCATTGCATATGTCTATTTAACTGAAAAATGGACATCGTTAGCCCTAGATAACTTAAACGATCATTCAAAACATATGAGATACTGTGTTTGCAAGGAAAAATAGTTTAGGTATAAAATCCAAGCCATATAGTTAGGGTACTATTGTTGCATTTTTTCGTATTTACTAAAATAAAGTAAACACAATAAATAACAAACATAAACTTACCTCATATCCATGATTTTAACCATTCTATAAACAACCACCAGAGAAACAGGGAAAGAAGAAGTCTAAGGAAATTATAACCATGCTATTAAAATGAATGCTAACCAATTCTGGAGTTAAATTGACAATAAAAAACAGGATATAAACAACCATGGAAGCAGAGATACTGAAAGAAAAACTACTATGGCAACCACTTCAAACTTACCTATGTCCCGCAGATGGAAAAAAAAAACCAGACGCGCCATCTAAAAGAATGAGTGAATAAAAGAGTAAACTGTTTTTTGCCTCGCGTGCTATTGCGGATTATCAATTTAGCACCCGTAACGCAAAAACAACAATTGTCTCGTGCGTACTATTGATTTAATTGCAAAATTAACCAACAACTAATTGCCCGTCACTGATGACGTGGTTGCTGGGTAGATGATTAGTTGTACATAGTATAATTCTTTAATTATTTTACATATTTGTAATTATTATAATATAAGTATATATATGTATAACATTTTTTGTATTCTTTCAAAAAAAAAAAACATTTTTCGTATATTTATATACATTTTTCTTTTAAAAAAAAGTACACACACACACACACACACACATATATATATATATATATATATATATATATATATATATATATATATATATATATATATATATTTCAAAAGAAAATAATTTTATATACATTCGATTTCCAAGAAAAATTAATTATATACTATATGTATAACATTTTTATAAATATGGAGTTAAATACTTTTTTTCTTAAAAAAATACTTTATTTTACAAGATAATTATAAGCTAACCTTTCTTCCCCGTCCTAAACCCCCCCCCTCCCCACCTATAGCCATGTTACAAAATTGAACCAAATATGGGAAATAGTGTCCTCTCTCCACCCTTCCCCGTCTAACAACCCACTCCAGCTTTTTATCTAATACCTACACCGACACCACCAATCGACCCGACCCCCTTTTATTAACCGACCTTCTTCCATGACCAGCGTTACCGTTATGTTGCCTTCTTCCCCTTTGCCGCCGCAGCAGCCCTCCCCTACACCACCCTTTGTCGTTGATGCTCTCCGCCATCCCACTCCACCTGCATGGTCTCCGTCTCCCCTTTCCTGGTGCATGTTTGTGTGTTAGTTACATCTTTGAATGTGGGTGTTTTTTGAAGCTGATCTATGTAGTTGGTTGTTGAATTTTTTGGGTATTTGATTTCGAACAGATCTATCTATTTGGAATGTTCTGAAGCAGGTTTATTTATGTGGAGTATTTTGATGATTGCGGACAGTTTGATGGTGTAGGAGCGGGTGGTGTGAACTGTCGATGGGACTAATGATGGAGACGGTGGTGAACATTGGTGGTGGTTGGTGTTGGAAAGTTGTAGTGGAAAGAGAAAGGTGCATTTAGATGTAATGTATTTAATTCAAAAATCTTTTTTTTGAAATATTTTAATTTGAAAATAATTATATAAGTGTATTAGGATTATTATAAATAATACTCCCTCCGTCCCAGCCGAGTGGATACCAAAAATTTGGGCACACAGATACACAAATTAAGGAAAAGTAAGAGAGATAAAAAATGGAAGGAAATGTTGTGAATATGAAAAATTAAATAGGAGAAAGAATGAGTGGGAGGAATAGTGATTTGATTGGTGTTGTGAGTGAAAGTAAAATAGGATAGAGAATAAGTGGGGAAAATAGTAAAGATTTCCTTCCATTTTGGGCAGTCTTCATTGGGCTGGGACGGACCAAAAAGGAAATAAGTATCCACTCGACTGGGACGGAGGGAGTATAAAATAATTAAAGAATATATACTTTGTCCAACTAATCACCTACTCAGCAGCCACGTCATCGGTGACGGGTCAATTAGTTGCTGATTAGGCGAGGTTCTTTAAATTTCTGACGGTTTGTTAGTTTATTGGTTAATTTTGCAATTGAATTAATAGTACGTATGAAACATTTGTTGTTTCCGCGATATGGATGCTAAATTGATAATTCGCAATAGTAAGCGGGACAAAAAAAACAGCATTTACAGCATTTACTCGTGAATAAAATCAAAAAGGTATCTAGACAAGCTTTGTTAGAGAGTGGTTGCCAATGTAAAGGAAGCTACAGAGACCTATAAGAACAAGGAAACTACAGCCATGCTAAAAAGGCAACTGTTGGATCAGCTTTGTTCTCATATTTATAGTGGATGAAATGGAATTAGGGTTTTCATCAGAACCGTTGGATTGGGTAGTTGCCAACCGTTGGATCAGCTTTGTTCCCTAGGCGTACACGTGGCATGCTGGGATTGCTCCGCCTAAGTAAGGACACTGTTGTGTCTGACACGGATAAGTTGTTTGCCTTTTATAAAGGAAAGTCAACCTGCACACTTTTGGCGTCACTACTGGTTCCATGATTGCACGTGCAAAAAGGCCCAGTGATAGGTCTGACTTTATCCCAAAATACCAAAATAGTCAATCGAGCAAGCTTATTGAAGAAGCTAAATGAAGGGACGACCTGGAGCTGTACCGCCCAGTAAGATCGTCGTCTTGATAGATGACTCGACGAGCGAGTGGACGAGTGAGCTGCCTCGCTCTCTAGACGGGCCAGATCGCTCAAAGCCGACGACGATCACCCTCCGTTAAGACGGGCTTTGACTCATGTGGTGAGGTGGCTCGTCACCAGATGGGCTTGGTCGCTCATTGGCGACGACCGCCATATATTGTACGACGAGCTATGACCCAAAACCCTGACGAGCTTCATTAATCTTGATCCTTTAATGGGCTCGTTGGGCCCATATCTCGTAGGAGCATACTGGGCCCGGCCCATCACGAAATATCCCTTTCAAATATCATTCGTGCACCTGGATTGACGGACTTCGAAATTATATCAAGGGGCCGTACAATATAATTTATCTGCAAACTCTTGATGTAACCTTTCTCATTTCAGGAAGAAAATCCCTCTCGAGAATGCACTATTGTTAGGACAGCGGGGAAGCTTACTCCTTTCCATTTCAATAGACTTCCAGAAGCTGACAACCCTAATGTTCATCTGGCAACCCAGCGGCGTCAGAAGAAATTTAACATAAAGCAGAATGAATCTCTCCCCCCAAGAGTCATTCTGTCCAATTTGCAGCAGCCCACTTCTAAATTCTAACTATGCAGCTTCAAGTGGCGCTGAGAATGGTCAAACGACCCACGGAAGTCTCAGAGCTACGTGCTGCTCTAGTTGTCAGTTTCAGATACTTGCCAAGGAAACTACGTCCATGGAACAGTTGTATTCACTTTTACCGCCACCGGTCGTTCCCGAGGAAATGATGGAAGCCAATGCAACCAAAGATGGTTACGGTGAGACTAGTTATATACCATTGCATTGTTAAGTAGCTCTATATTATCTACAACTCCCTATGGATTCCTTGGTTAAACATAAAAAATATGTCCTTCTTTTGTACCTAAGCTTTGTCATGTTTTGACCTTATTCTGAATATTTTTTTGAAGAGAACAATTTTGTTTTGCTCCTTAAAAGAATTATTTCCAATTCCATGCCTACGTACCTAAGGGATTAAAAATTTCAGTTCTTTAAACATTCATTTCACTTGTAATCATGTTATTCAATTTTTATACATCCGATCGCATTCTATGTTAATTCTTATAGCCTTGTTTGCTAACATGTCATTTGAAACAATCCTTTTCAGGGAGCAAATAGAAGATTGCCTGCTTTCAGATAATGAAGATGGCTTTTAAGAAGTTGTCCTCGTGGATCATTTTCATACCAGTAGCTAAATACTGAGGCACGACTAGAATTTTACTCGGAAGTGGTAATAACTTGTAGCTTGAAGCAAGCTCGAGTTTGCAGCAGCTAGCAACAGAAATGTGGAAATGGATTAGAAATCATTTTCCATTGATTTTATTCATGTAAACATGATTCATTTATAGTGTTAAAGAGGCAGCTTTCACCTATGTTTGCAAAGTTTATCCATCTCAAGTTGATAGACTCCTGAGTTTGCAAAGTTTATCTTGAGTGCATGACCTGAAGTTGATAGACTCCTGAGTTTGCAAAGTTTATCGATCTGAATTTCACAAGAATGATTAGGCGGATTTGACCTTTAGCATTGTCAGAGAAGGTGTGTAAATGATAAGGCAGGGGAAATTTGTTCTATAATCAATACCAAGTGAAGACCGGGGCAACTTGAGAAAAGCTTGTGAACTGATTCTTGAGAGTCCTCAAATGGCCCAAGTCTGAAAGCTCCAAAATGAGTCTTGAGAGTTCTCAAATGGCCTCCAAAGATGGCGTCGATAGGATTAGCAATTTGCCAGACTCGTTATTATCAAATATCCCTCATTGCATCCCATCGAACATGCGCAAGTGTTTTATCTACACGATGGAAGTTCTTATGGACTTCCATTACCAACCTCAATTTCGATGAAGCAACTACAAGCACGTATCTGAAAAATGACGATAAGAGGATGACTCAATTTACCCAATTTGTCAACAGAGCATTGCTCCCCATCAATCCACATCGTGTTCAGAAATTTCGACTCAATTGTACTCTACTACTCTTTGACCATTTCTATTTTAACTTGTGGATTACCGCTATTGCTCCTACTGTGCAAGAATTGGATCTTTCTATCTTTTATATGATGCAAAAACCTATGGAGTTGCCATTGCGTCATATCTATTTCTCTCACTGAAATGTTGGATGACTGCCCTGGTGAGCTTGAGCTCGTAAGATACTTTCTAAAGAGTTATCAACGTTCCCCAAGGGATCAGTCATGTCAAGTCGTGTTTACCTAAAGAGTCCCTTCTCATGTTTGAATTGGAGCAAAGATCGAATGTTGAATGTCCTTAAATACTCCCTCCGTTCCACGATAATTGCTGTCTTTTCTTTTTTGTCCGTCTCAAATGCTTATCATTTCAGGTACAAACATAATACAAAAACATGATACAGCCCAGAAGCATGTAAGGTCACTAGACATGATGGATATACAGTCCAAAGCAAAAAAGTTAATGAGACTGGGGAGTATTAAGGAAGTCAAAAGACTGTTATTTAAACAACTCCAACATGAATCCCATCCAGAAACAGAAGCAGAACAAGCATATTTGAATGGATTGCTGTTTATCCAAATCCAAGTCAACCTAAGGTGGAATATACTGTGGGATAGTAATTAGCCAAAAATACTTCTGTAAGTCAAGCACCTAATCATACAGTTCATGCAAACGCCCAAATAATAATTCAGAAACATAAGCAAAGCAAAAGCATGAAAAGCAAGCTTTTGGGCTGCTTGGATTTTACACATTCTGCATAGGAAAATTGATGGTATCGTCCCTGGCCATGACTTGAGGCGGAAATATAGGATATTGATAAAGAACATGAACTGTCTGTGGCACTTGAATTGATACTTATTGACTATATACACAACCATTTTCCCAGCAATGTAATTTTGGCTCATAATCAGAGACAGACGGGAACTGACCATATTTACTGTTATGCTATATGAAGTTTTAGCTGTGTTCTGCTCACCGTATATGCTTGGTGTTACCAACTCACCACCAGGTTTGACATAAAACAGGGAAGAACTTGGACAAAACAAAACTACCGCCATGCTAAACATTATCTGTTACAAGTTAAGGAAAATTAATTAGATCCCAGGTCCGTTGGGACTAAAGTATTGTGCCTTCTTGAGCTTCTAACTGCCTGTTACAGATCGTGTTCGTCAAGTTCATGCTTCATTACCATTCTCACTGTATCCATCCTTGCAACAGGTGCATATACCTCTGTGTAGTCCACGCCATGCTTTTGAGAGTATCCTTTTGCTACTAGACGAGCCTTGTGCTTATCAACTTCTCCAAGTTCATTGAATTTAGTCTTGTAAATCCATTTGACGCCAATGCACTTAACACCTTTTGGCAGGCTTGTCAATTCCCAAGTCTTATTTCTTTGTATTGCACCCATCTCTGCATCCATGGCCAGTCTCCAATGTTTGCTTGTTGCTGCTTCCTCATATGTTGCTGGGTCACTTGAAACAAATTCGGCCAAGTGTGCCTCACCTTCTTCATCTTCTTCTGAAATCTCATACCCAGCGACATAGTTATTAAGATAAGCAGGAGGTTTTCGAATTCTGCCATGTGCTGCTCCTGCAATGTTAGTCTCATTTACATTTGATGAATTTTTGCCTATATTATTTTCATCATCTCCTGAACTAATCCCCTCTACACCATCTCCAAAGTTACTCACATCATCTCTGATAACGAAAGAGAGGTTATATGAGAATGAGAGGAATGACTGAACGGAATTTAAGAAAACAAGACGGGATTTAAACCCTCTAATAATTTGCTCACAGCAACATTATTGTTCATAAAATTCAATATCAAAAGTCTCCGATTACAATGACCCTAGCTTCTTATTTATACTACTCCTAAGATTATTCTAGAACACTACCAAAATAAACCTAATTAAAATAACTCAGAATATCAGTAAAATAATAGTCCAAAAATACTAGCAATGAAATAAGGAAAACAATGAAATAAGAAAAGGAAACAGCCCAAGATTGATGTTGCTGAAGATTGCCTTCGGATGGCCCATATCATACCATATTGTATCAATCTCCCTCATCTTCATCATCACTCCACACTAAATCAACTCCTATTTGATCTGCATAATCCTCTCCCCATTCCCATAATTTATCTTCTTCAAACTCAACATCCTTACTCACAAATATCTTATTTGTTTTTGGATCAAAAAGCCTATATGCCTTGGACTTTTCACTAAAACCCAAAAAAACACAAATTTTACTCCTTTCATCAAGTTTACCTCTTTTGGCCTCTGGAATATGAACATGAGCTAGACATCCCCAGACACGAAAATGCTCCACGGACGGCTTTTCTCCATTCCATGCTTCTTGAGGAGTAATGTCCCTGACTGCCAACGTAGGCACCTGTTAAGGATGTAAAACGTCCAGTTTACTGCTTCAGGCCAGAATTTTTTTGGAACCTTCCTTGAAATGAGCATCGATCTGACCGTATTCATAACTGTTCGATTCTTACGCTCCGCTACACCATTTTGTTGCGGTGTGTACGCAGCAGTGAGTTATCTCCTGATTCCATGCTCCTTGCAGTAGTCATTAAAGGCATCAGAAGTAAATTCGCCCCCTCTATCAGTTCCTCAAACACTTAAACTGTTTCCCTGCCTTCTTTTCTTTTCAACAAAAGTCTTGAATATCTTAAAGTAACTAAATGCTTCAGATTTTTCAACAAGCAAATAAACCCATGCCTTGCGACTAAAATCATCAATAAAACATAAAGTATACCTCTTACCACTGTTAGATGCCGGACTAATGGGTTCACATATATCTTAATGGATCAACTGCAGCAACTCCTTTGCCCTCCATGAGCTGTGTTTTGGAATTGCTTTTCTCTGTTGTTTACCGGCAAAACAAATCGAACAAGACTTGTTCGACGCATCAAGTTGTGGCAATCCCTTCACCATCTTCTTATCTTGGAGAATTTCCAACCCTTTATAACTCAAATGTCCATACCTCTCATGCCATAATTGAGACAAATTCATAGAATTCAATAGTAAGCAATTATCATCTTGTGCATTTGGTATGAATTTCGCTAAGAGTACAAACATCCTATTGAAACTCATCACACATTCTACTAATAAACCTTTCTCAGGATGATAAATTTTGCACATACCTCTTTGAATCAGAATAGACAAACCCTTCTCTTGAGGTTGTCCTATACTTAAGAGGTTGTTCTTAAGTTCAGGAATATATTAGACATCACTGATTACCGAAACCACACCATTTAAATGTAGCTTGACATTGCCTTTTCCAGCCACTTTCATCCTAGTATTGTTTCCCAGCTTAACTGAATGTTTGAAATTTTCGTCTAAACTGAAAAACATACCTTTGTCACCACTCATGTGATTAGAGCAACCATAGTCCAAATACCAGACATCACTTCCCTTTGCCCCATGTTCCTCAATGTGCGCCATCAACAACATATCATCCCCTTTTTCAATTTGTGCGTAGTTGGTCTCTTCATTCCATTTCGGACACTCATATTGAAAGTGACCGAGATTATGACATTTGAAACACTCCACCGTCGCCTTGTTGACAACTTGTCTGCCTCTGCCACGCCCTCTTGCGTTTCTTCTTCCTCGGCCTCTTCCACCGAACCAGTCTTCATTACTCACCTTCAGCGCTTGATCCTCTCCTCGATCATGTCTCCTGAATTTTTGCTCATGAACTGCAAGTGAGCTTTGTAATTCATCGATTGAAATTTCATCGATATCTTTGGACTCTTCTATGGACACTACAACATATGTAAACTTCTCTGTAAGTGTCCTTAGAATCTTATGTGCCACCTTTGAGTCTGGCATATTCTCACCATTGCTCCTCATCTGATTGGTTATTGCCATAACCCTAGCAAAGTACTCATCAATGCTTTCATTGGCCTTCATCTCCAACACCTCAAAGTCCCTCCTCAACTTTTGAAGGAGTGATCTCTTGACTCGATCATTTCCTCCAAATTTTCTCTTCATGGAGTCCCACACAATCTTGGATATACGCCTATCCAAGATCTGCTCAAAGATCACCCTATCAATTGCTTGATAAAGGTAATGCTTTACTTTGTAATCTTTGTTCGAGCATCTTCAAGTTCCTTCTTCTGTGCATCAGACAGAACTATTCCAGTAGTAGGCTCTACAAAGCCATCCTCCACCAAGCTCCGCTATCCTTTTGCGTGCATCAAGTTCTCCATCAACTCACTCCAGTGATCGTAATGACCATCAAAATGAGGGATCTTTGTTTTCTCTTCACTCATCTCTGCTCTGCTTTGGAGGGAGAAGAAAAAAATAATTTGGTTCGGTATAAAGTTCAGTAAGCTCAAGCTTCATCAGCTCCTACCTTACGTTCCTTTGAAGCTCTTCGTTCCAACCCCAAGTATTTTAACTCTTCTTATCAGACTAATCTTTCAGACTTTTATTTCCCGACAAAAAATGAAACTTTTACCCAGAAGGATATAATATTCTAAGATGAATGTATCTCCAAGGGCACCAATGACAGATAATCATTCTTTTGATGATGACTACTATAATGAAGAAGATGAATTTATCCTGGGAAAAAAGACATGACAAGAACATGTTTAAGGTTGGATATAAATGCCGATGCTTTAAAAGATATTGTGGATAGTTTTGTTTCTATGTCCCCCATCACACTTTATTATCATATTTAATAAAATAATAAAATTTAGGAGGCTTTTGAAGCCCTTTTCGAAAGATTTTTTTTTAAAAGGTTTTTTTTCTTCATGTGAGTTGTAAGTGGATGCAAGAACTGAGATATAAAATACACTTACCAAACTTATTTTCATATTTTAATAAAATTTAGAGGGCTTTCGAAGTCCTTTTTCAAATAGGATTCTAAATCTTTGATAATAAAGTTATAAAATACACTTACCAAGCTTATCACAATTGGATTCAAATTAGGGAAGTCAATATGCATATAAAATAATATCACCAACTGTAACTCTATTCTTTGTTTTCTTATTCACAATTGGAATCAGTTTTTCGGGCCGACAATGGTGGAACTTCTTCTTCTATCTCGGGAGAGACCTCTTCCTCAATGGTGACTGCGGCTCGAAGAAGACTTTAGTCATGACAGAGACTACTTTTATACGATCCCACCGGCCGGCCGATCACAGGAGAATTCGCCTCTTCCATACGATATCTGCAACTATCATCCTTAGCAAATCATAAGTATTCTTCTTCTAATTATTCTTGGCATATTATCTATCTTTCTCATCAAATAACCTAGATCTAAAAACTCATTACTACTCTCACTTTTCTTACATTTTTACGGTTGACCTCGCCGTTTAAAAATTACCATCACTCTCTTCTACTTTGTGTTTCTCACATCACATGCTACACAAAAATCAAAAACTTCTTATTGATTAAGTTCAAACTTCAAATGTCACTTTTTTTTCTTTACACTTATTTTGGAACTTATAGAGTAATATTAATAAAAATATAAATAGAATTCCAATTTTGATAAATGCTATAAGATCTTAAAATAACAATTAACAAACAACGTATAATCCATCCACCGGCCAATATAAGAACTGAGATATCGATTCAAGAGTACAAGACTCAACTGATCGATCATTTTAAACCCTATCATCCATTCCTCTCTCTCTCTCTCTCTCCTTCGCCTACTTACCCTCTGTTTTTTTATATATTTACCATTCATTAATCAGCAAAAGCAAGATTCTCCCAAGACGAAACAAGAAGAAGAAGAAGTTCACCATTGTCAACACGAAATACTGGAGAAGAACTGATAAGGGATTTCTTGAATAAGAAATGCAATAATTTATCCTTGCCACTTTATAGGATTCGAGATATCAATATCTACAACTATCATCCTCAGCAACTCACAAGTATTCTTCTTCTAAATTTTCCTTGTTACTTTTATATTTGTAAGTTTTCTTGGCAAATTATAAATTGATGAACTGATTCTTGGCAAATCTTGACCGTTTCTTGGTTATTTACTTTAAATTTAGGTTAGAGTTGTCTACATGACCTGATATTATAAAGAGAACGTTCTCAAGATTCTATCTTTTTTTTTTTTTTGCATTTATTCTTCCTTTTTCGACATATTTGTTTGATATAAATTAGTATTACGTACGAATTACACTTTAAGAATCTGAAACCCGTATTCAATAACATAAATTATAAGTAATCATCAACTTCAATTTTGTTGTAATTAATCTGCAATGGTAGAGATTAATTAGTAGTCAGATTGTTCATAATTAAAATGAAATTTTAGAATTTTCAGAGAAATTCAAGTTGATAATTTATTTAATGTCTTTCAGAATTGTTTGGACCGAAGAAAAGTTTAGGAAATTTTACTTCATCTGAGATGGTACTAGAGAGCGAAATCAATAGGGCTGTTACCGATGCTATGATTCAAGAAAATGATTCTGACGAAGTTATGTCAGTTGGGGATGAGCCCATTGAAGCTAATAACGAGTTGGTTGACATGGATGCAAGTTCGGTTACGCGTTGCCTATTCTTTGTTGAAATCGAGGAGATAAACAAAGGTCGATTGTTGCCAAGGTTATTAGTTTGGGGAAAGAAACTATTGATAATGGGCTGGCGGGATCTACTAGCCGTGGTAGCAAGTGCAAAAGATGAGAGTGCTAACGGATGCGGTCAAAGCATCGGTAGTGGCTTTTAGAAGAACGTAAAAGTGGGAGTTCGGAGTGTTTTGAATTGGAATATGTGCCCCTTTGGGGTTATGTGTCTGTTATTGGAAAGAGGCCGAAATGGAAGATGTTGTTGCACTTGTTCCTCGGTCCATGAAAATCCCTATTAAGATGCTTGTCGATGATCGCGTGTTGGATGGAATGAGCCAAAACTTTGAATGAGCTGACGGGGCACTTTTTAGGAGTATATGATGGTCATGGAGGCTTTCGGTATGTTTTTCCTTCATTTCATTTGGTTTAATCTTTGTGTAGGAGATTTATTTTTAGTTTGAATGTATCTACATGTTTGAGCATATCACTAGGCAAATGGCTGATAAGATATGTTGTAATCAAATGTTTAGGAGATGATTCTAAGGTCACAAAGTATATGTAATTTTATGTTAAGTATGAAGGCCAACTGTTTTAAACCAACTTTAAATGTGTCATACGATGTGTGCGCAAAACAAATGCATAAATTCATTAGTGTACTTTTCTGGATACTCTCTCTGTCACAGAAAAAATGTCGCACTTTCTATTTTGGTTCGTCCCAGAATAATTGTCATGTTTCTAAATAAGAAGTGACTTAGTCTAATTTTATCATTGTCCAAGCAATGTACAAACTAGTAAAACACTTCTTAAAAATGTTGACAAGTCAACTGCGACATTTATTCTGGACGGAGGGCGTATCATTTATTTTTTCTTGAAAAGATTTGAGCTCTTATTTAAAAAAAAATCTAAGTCTTGATTCCGATCTGTGGCAGTTATTGTTTGGAGGGTGGAAAATAGGTGGTTATTATGAAAGTTGTTTGTAACTATTTCAATTGATGTGCAGTGATTATGTTTTAGAAATGGGGATAAATTTGGTAATCTCGGCGTGATTTATTTTGAGTCTTACCGCCTTATAATATGATGTAAAGTAAACGCAGCGGAATTAAAAGAATAAAAGATAATCGATTAAATCCTCGCAAAAGGAGTAAAATCGATTAACGAACGAAAGGGGATATGATTAAACTTCTCGCAAAAGAATTTAATCTAATAATCAACCGAAGAAGATTATTGGCAAAGTTTTGTCTTTAGAATTGAAAAACACTTATGCTTTTTATCAATCAAATTCCTTTGCAAGTTTTGCAAGTTTATTGTGTTCTTCCTAAAGTCATCAACTGACTTTGCCAATAATCTTCTTCGGTTGATTATTAGATTAAATTCTTTTGCGAGAAGTTTAATCATATCCCCTTTCGTTCGTTAATCGATTTTACTCCTTTTGCGAGGATTTAATCAATTATCTTTTATTCTTTTAATTCCGCTGTGTTTACTTTACATCATATTATAAGGCGGTAAGACTCAAAATAAATCCCTGCTTTTCGGGATTACCAAATTTATCCCCATTTCTAAAACATAATCACTGCACATCAATTGAAATAGTTACAAACAACTTTCATAATAACCACCTATTTTCCACCCTCCAAACAATAACTGCCACAGATCGGAATCATGACTTAGATTTTTTTTTTAAATAAGAGCTCAAATCTTTTCAAGAAAAAATAAATGATACGCCCTCCGTCCAGAATAAATGTCGCAATTGACTTGTCAACGTTTTTAAGAAGTGTTTTACTAGTTTGTACATTGCTTGGACAATGATAAAATTAGACTAAGTCACTTCTTATTTAGAAACATGACAATTATTCTGGGACGAACCAAAATAGAAAGTGCGACATTTTTTCTGTGACAGAGAGAGTATCCAGAAAAGTACACTAATGAATTTATGCATTTGTTTTGCGCACACATCGTATGACACATTTAAAGTTGGTTAAAAACAGTTGGCCTTCATACTTAACATAAAATTACATATACTTTGTGACATTTAGAATCATCTCCTAAACATTTGATTACAACATATCTTATCAGCCATTTGCCTAGTGATATGCTCAAACATGTAGATACATTCAAACTAAAAAATAAATCTCCTACACAGCATTAAACCAACAGAAATGAAGGAAAAACATACCTGAAAGCCTCCATGACCATCATATACTCCTAAAAAGTGCCCCGTCAGTTCATTCAAGTTTTGGCTCATTCCATCCATCACGCGATCATTGACAAGCATCTTAATAGGGATTTTCATGGACTGAGGAACAAGTGCAACAGCATCTTCCATTTCTGGCCTCTTTCCAATAACAGACACATAACCCCAAAGGGGCACATATTCCAATTCAAAAACACTCTGAACTCCCACTTTTACGTTCTTCTCGGTAAAAGCCACTACCGATGCTTTCAGACTGCATCAGTTAGCACTCTCATCTTTTGCACTTGCTACCACGTAGTAGATCCCTACGCCCCATTATCAATAGTTTCTTTCCCCAAACTAATAACCTTGGCAACAATATGACCTTTGTTTATCTCCTCAATTTCAACAAAGAATAGGCAACGTCGGTAACCGAACTTGCATCCATGTCAACCAACTATTTATTAGCTTCAATGGGCTCATCCCCAACCGACATAACTTCGTCGAATCATTTTCTTGAATCATAGCATCGATAATGTACTCTATTGATTTCGCTCTCTAGTACCATCTCAGATGAAGTAAAATTTCCTAAACTTTTCTTCGGTCCAAACAATTCTGAAAGACATTAAATAAATTATCCACTTGAATTTCTATGAAAATTCTAAAATTTCATTTTAATTATGAACAATCTGACTACTAATTAATCTCTACCTTTGCAGATTAATTACAACAAAATTGAAGTTGATGATTACTTATAATTTAAGTTATTGAATACGGGTTTCAGATTTTTAAAGTGTAATTCGTACGTAATACTAATTTATATCAAACAAATATGTCGAAAAAGGAAGAATAAATGCATAAAAAAAAAAAAAAAAGATAGAATCTTGAGAACGTTCTCTTTATAATATCAGGTCATGTAGACAACTCTAAGCTAAATTTAAAGTAAATAACCAAGAAACGGTCAGGATTTGCCAAGAATCAGTTCATCAATTTATAATTTGCCAAGAAAACTTACAAATATAAAAGTAACAAGGAAAATTTAGAAGAAGAATACTTGTGAGTTGCTGAGGATGATAGTTGTAGATATTGATATCTCGAATCCTATAAAGTGGCAAGGATAAATTATTGCATTTCTTATTCAAGAAATCCCTTATCAGTTCTTCTCCAGTATTTCGTGTTGACAATGGTGAACTTCTTCTTCTTCTTGTTTCGTCTTGGGAGAATCTTGCTTTTGCTGATTAATGAATGGTAAATATATAAAAAAAACAGAGGGTAAGTAGGCGAAGGAGAGGAGAGAGAGAGAGAGAGATGAATGGATGATAGGGTTTAAAATGATCGATCAGTTGAGTCCTGTACTCTTGAATCGATATCTCAGTTCTTACATTGGCCGGTGGATGGATTATACGTTGTTTGTTAATTGTTATTTTAAGATCTTATAGCATTTATCAAAATTGGAATTCTATTTATATATTTATTAATATTACTCTATACGTTACAAAATAAGTGTAAAGAAAAAAAAGTTACATTGGAAATAAGCCATTGATGCCAGCTCGAGGACCATCGAAAAACTCCACTGTCTTTAAGCTGCCCTGCCAAGACAACCCATAAGTCCGTTATGATGTATAATATGACAGCTCGTTTAGAAATGTAGACGCATTCAGATTTAATTGTAAACTTCCATGCTGAAGACAATAAAATTATTTGATTTACACACCTATCAAGGGTACAAAGTGTCTTTAGCTCTTGCATGAGACAATCTCGAAGGGGAAGCACCACTGGAATTTCCCACCTTGCATCAACATATTGTATATCAGCTGCTAAAGAGTACCCTTGGCCCTGAGAAATAGAACCAATACATTTCAGTGGTTGATAGTGGAATCAAGAAATTAAACTTCCAAATTTGTTATTGGTCCTAAATATGCATTGCTTTTAGATGGGTTTTATTTAAGGCTATGAATATGAACACAAGAGTTTTCAGGCTGCTCATTTTGAACTCAAACTCTATCTGGCAGAATATAAAATAAAGTCTCAGAACTGCTATTCTACATGAGAATTGTTATTTATCCACGCAACATTACTGAATACCCCCGCAATACGAAGTCTACCAAATATTCAACACTAGTCCCACCACCCCTCTCCCTATTTTACCCCTTTCTTCTTCGGCCGACCCACCCCACCGCCATTCTTTCCCATCGCCGGCGCCACCCTCCTACCCCATCCTCATTCTCTTTGCCGTCGCCTCCTCCTCCTCTTCCTCATGTTGTTTTCTCTCCGCCACCCACCCCACTCCACCGGTACCAAAACGCCGGTCTACATCTGGAAAATAACAAACAATCTTTAAAAACGAATATGGGCATTTCATCAAACAGTTTATATGCATAACGATACAGCCACCGGAATTACAACCACAACAAAATCAACATTGACTATCAATTCAAGCAACAATATTCGACTATTTGAACCCAATAATTACACTAATAATCGACTATTTGAACCCAATTTTCTCCTGTGTCTCTGTTTCCTGCTCAGTTTTTTACTTTCACTGGTTTCCTGCACAGGTTGAGCAAGAACATGCCTGGTATTGGGCCATACACCAAAACCCATGAAAATGAACGACCCAAAAAGCAAAAGAACAATCTTTTCATTTTTATGTCTCTTTTGTTCCCTAACCAAAACGAAGATCGCGAAACCATAAAGCGCCAACAAGAGACTAACACACACCATACATTGAGATATCAGAACTGCTATTCTACATTTCTACAGTAAATTATACCAAGTGTCAACTGGAATTAACTCCAAAAATTTGACATTATAGGCCATTTTGTTAAAAGATTCAAGCAAACTCCATTACATCACGAAATTTACCATGCCATTCATTAGAATGGACAAAAGACGAGAAATTTGCACCGTGCTAGATGGTTAGAGAAAAGAAATGGTCTACAATGATTCATCAAAAGACGGTGAGGGGTATAATCCGCAAGTACTGTATCATGAAAATGATACAAAGTCCATTCTACAAGAAAGCTCTTCGTTGTTTAGAGGTATGGCTTTATGCTTTTCATTTTTGTCTCTTTTGTTCCCCAACCAAAACGCAGATCGCGAAACCATAAAGCACCAACAAGAGACTAACACACACCATACATTGAGATATCTGAACTCAAAGAATGAGATTACAGGCACAATTTTGTGGTTACACACACAAACCACCATAAGCATATCGATGAATGTTCCAAGTGAAGATAGTTCAAATTGAATCTCTAATCAACACATATGAACACACAGAATAGAACAGGGACAAACCTTAACAGTTGCTGCAAGGACATGACAAGCTATCCTTGATGTGCACGAACCTAACACAAGCTTGGTGTACCCATTTTCAAGAGCAATCTGCATAATGCATGCAACATCCAGTATAAATGAATACTGTCCAGCAGACCCCTGTTCTGAACTTCCATGCAATACTAACAAATATAGACAAACCTTTTGCAACGACGACATGCGAAGATGTGCCAAAAGATCTTCTTTTCCAGTTGCATCACTAACGGAACTAAGCAACTCTTTCAACCTGTCCTTCCCTTCACTAGGTTCTGAAGAACAGATTCTCCCAATTGGAACCACGTGCAATATTTTTCTTGGTGGAGCTAAAATCGACACAATTTGTTTCATGTCTTCAATTGATTTGTCGAATTTACATTGCGACGGCCCTCCGGTCGCGCGTTAACCCTAATGAGAATCCACCGCAAGTGGCCGAGCTTTACGCGAAAGAGCACATGGTGTCGACTCAAATGTTGTACGACAAATCGCCGTGTTTCAAGCTTGGTTTCATGGCAGCTAATCTAGCTATTCTTGAAGCCGTTTCAGATCAATCCGTGAAGAAGATTCATGTTGTGGATTTTGATGTTGGTTGGGCGTTATGTTAAGCTTCAAAAATTAGGGGCTGGAATCGGTTATTGATTGGGCCTTGGCATGGGCCTGAGCCTGGGTCATGTATTAATACGCGTGTTTCTAGGCCAATACAGTAATACGCGTATTGGGCCAACTTATTAATTCTCTCTTATACAATTTAGTCTTCATCACCATCCAACTATCAAACTTATAAATTTCACTATTGTTCTTTTGTACTCCCTCCGCCCCGGTTCAAATGTCTCAACTTTTTCAACTTTTCTTTTTGAGC
This sequence comes from Adenophora triphylla var. japonica, assembly GCA_022495995.1. NCBI lineage: Eukaryota > Viridiplantae > Streptophyta > Magnoliopsida > Asterales > Campanulaceae > Adenophora > Adenophora triphylla. Next base: position 34,929 of record JAFEMH010007051.1, read on the forward strand.
GTTTATTTAAAATGTCTCAACCCAAAAAAAAAAGTTTTTATTACTTTTTTATTTGTGGAACCCACTTGTCATACTCACAATAAATATCTATTAACTATTTCCTACCCCACTTTCTCTTTCCTACATCACTTTCATACTCACAACATTTATTTCACTATACACTTTTTACATTATACTCTCTTCGTCCCAGCCCAATTGATATCAAATTTTTGGGCACACAGATTAAGGAAAAGTAAGAGAGATAAAAAGTGAAAGAAAATGTTGTGAGTATGAAAAATTAAATATGAGAGAAAATGAGTGGGAGGAATAGTGATTTGATTGGTGTTGTGAGTGTAAAAATAAAATAGGTGAGAGAATGAGTGGGAATAATAGTAAAGATTCCCATCCATTTTGGGCAGTCTTCATTGAGTTGGGACGGGCAAAAAAGAAAATAAGTCTCCATTGGGATGGGACAGAGGGAGCATATATTTATTCCTTAATTCTCGCCGAACCCATTTTGAGACATTTGGTGGGACGCAGAGGGGGGGTGGGGAGGAGTATTAATGATGTAATAGCAAATGTCACCTAGATTGATAACGACCATTAAGATGACAAAAATATAATTATTTTTTTACGTTTTCATCCCAAATCGTTTTATTTTTTTCAATATCGTCCTACAATACAACCAACCCAACTTTTTTTTTTTTGTTAACCTTTAAAATCCTTCCCACCAATACCACAATAGCCTCCCCCTACCACCTAGCCCCCAATTGATTCTTATCTCATTCTAACATTTCTCTTTCATTCATTTTTCTCCTTCATATTTTGTGAGCGGGGGTGATACGAGGGGTGATGTGTAGCGTCAGGGGGCAGGTGAAGATGCATGGTGGCAAAGGTGGCGGGTAGTGGAAAGAGGTAGCAACAAGAAGCCGCAACAGGTGATGGCGTGTGGGGGCAGAGGGGGTGGAGGTGGGTGATGGCAGCAGGCAGTGTTGTTATCCGAATAACCAACCAAATACCCATTACAATCAACTGACGGGAGGACCGAAAATCTTCAGATGTGAGAAATCAAGCTGCACCCTTGAATAGAGCCCCAATCTACAAAGATGTAGTACTTGGTATGGCTCAAGAGGATACTCAAAAGATTTTAGTGTTTTACTATGACATACACTACAAAGTACAAACAATTATTCTCGTACGTACACACATTAAGCCCATATGTAAAAGGAATGGACCGAGCCATGTAACAATGAGATAATATCGTGTTTTTTTATGCGTATAATAAACTATATAATAGGAGGAATGGTAACATAGGAAGAACCAAATATGGGTGAACATGATAAAAGCTCGCCTCAAGTTTTGCTTTTGAACTTCCTTTGAGCTTTTAAGTCCACCACAATGATAGATATGTTGTCTTTGCTTCCTTTCTGAAGAGCAAGCATTAAGAGGTAATCAGCTGCTGCTTGCGCTGCAGGATCAGCTCCTTGCCCTCTTTCCATTGGGCTTCCGTTCTTTTTGTGCCAAAGTAAAATCCTTTTTCTAGCCACTTCACATGCTTCCTCATTTGTCATTACGTCCCATAAACCATCGCTAGCTAATATAAGACACTCGTCTTCTCTAGCTCTGGATACTAAAGTGACCTCAGGCTCGGGTATGATCGATGGTTTTAAATATCTGTCACCTGAAACACGAGAAGAAAAGCATGATAAGTGCCCAGTAACATGCTCCGGGGCATCACAGAGTGAGAGGCCTTAGGCCCAATGCCTCCTCTCTCACAGAATGACTAGGTCCATTTTTTCATGATCAAGAACAGGTCTGATAAAAGCTCGAATTTACAAACAGCAACCAAATAATGCAAACACTTGGCAAAACAACAAATCATACTAAATCGAGTTTCAGTGGACTCACCAATGGATCTAGACATTGCGAGAACACCAAAGACACGGTGCCCATTCCACTGTATGACCTTTCCTCCAGCAGCTTCAATCCTTGCTAACTCATCTTCTCGATTTGGCTGATTTATGAAAACCACATGGAAGAAAAATGAATAAATAAAAAGGAAACAAAGTTGTACTCCCTCTGTCAAAAAACAACAGTCCCATTTGATAAAAAATAACATAAAATACTGCTTTAAATGTTTGTATCTCTTTGATATTGCAATATATTGTACCATCTATAGTATAAATGGGAACTTGTCCTTGCTACAGTACAATGAACAGTTCCAAGTGCCAAATTTCCCATTTTGCCCTTAAAAAAAAATTAATTAAAAAAAAAAAAAAGTGTCCTCAGACACGGGCTTAATTAAATAAAAAAAAAACGTGTCCTCGGACACGGGCTTTTACTAGTTTTTTAAAAATGAGACTACTTTTTTTGGGACAAGCTCACAAGCCTATAAAATAATTTGGACAACTTTTTCTCATCGCAGGGAGTATCAAGTATTTTGTTCCAAGATGGCCTATTTCTTACTCCCTATGTCACGGAATAAATGTCCCATATGGTCGACTAAGTTGAATTATGACCAAAGAGTTATGAATTTTTGATTATCTTCATACTATTCTGAAAATGATTATTGATACACCAATTTTTCTTATAGAAACACTATTCATAACTATTTTTAAATTTCCATGAATAAATAATTTAGTATTAAATGTTGGTCAAAGTTCAACTTAGTTCATATGCGATATTTATTTTGGGACAAAGGGAATATTAGCAAAGAGGTTCCAAATATATGTTTGCCTTACTTTATGGTCATTTGACAATGCAATGGCTTCTTTTCCACGGTAAAGAACAGCTCTTGAATCACCACAGTTGGAAACTATAATATGTGATGAGCAAATTAATGCAACCACAGCAGTTGACCCAACAGTTTCTGAAGCAACTGGTTCAGATGTAATGACGGAATCATCACCGATGCCTCTGCAAACTTCTCCTCCAACTTCATCATCAACTTTTAGAAAGCAATTTGTGAAGGCTTTCTCCCACCGACTTTGTAGAGTATCCGCAGTACTTTCTTTAGTTGATTCTTCTTTCAGGATTTTTAGCTCTTCCGCCAAGGCAAAATGGACACGATCTCGGCAATAATTTGCAACCTTCATAAAGAAAAGAACAACTTTACTACATGGGAAAATGAAGCCAATAACTTAGAGAGAGAGAGAGACTTCATGCTCTTCTATTGACCGTTCAAAAAGGTATAAAAGTATACAACCACAGAGAGAAGTATTTTGAGAAGCGTGCCTACTATTATAAGGTGGTAAGACTCAAAATAAATCCACTGCTTTTCGGGATTACCAAATTTATCCCCATTTCTAAAACATAATCACTGCATATCAATTGAAATAGTTACAAACAACTTTCATAATAACCACCTATTTTCCATCCTCCAAACAATAACTGCCACAGGTCGGAATCATGGACGAGATTTTTTTAAATAAAAGCTCAAATCTTTTCAAGAAAAAATAAATGATATGGCCCTCCGTCCAGAATAAATGTCGCAATTGACTTGTCAACGTTTTTAAGAGGTGTTTTACTAGTTTGTACATTGCTTGTACAATGATAAAATTAGACTAAGTCACTTCTTATTTAGAAACATGACAATTATTCTGGGACGAACCAAAATAGAAAGTGCGACATTTGATTACGTGACGGAGAGAAGGCATCCAGAAAAGTACACTAATGAATTTATGCATTTGTTTTGCACACACATCATATGACACGTTTACTAGTTGGTTAAAAACAGTTGGCCTTCATACTTAACATAAAATTACATATACTTTGTGACCTTTGAATCATCTCCTAAACATTTGATTACAACATATCTTATCAACCATTTGCCTAGTGGATATGCTCAAACATGTAGATACATTCAAACTAAAAAATAAATCTCCTACACAGCATTAAACCAACAGAAATGAAGGAAAAACATACCTGAAAGCCTCCATGACCATCATATACTCCAAAAAAGTGCCCCGTCAGTTCATTCAAGTTTTGACTCATTCCATCCATCACGCGATCATTGACAAGCATCTTAATAGGGATTTTCATGGACTGAGGAACAAGTGCAACAGCATCTTCCATTTCTGGCCTCTTTCCAATAACAGAAACATAACCCCAAAGGGGCACATATTCCAATTCAAAAACACTGCGAACTCCCACTTTTATGTTCTTCTCAGTAAAAGCCACTACAGATGCTTTCAGACTGCATCCGTTAGCACTCTCATCTTTTGCACTTGCTACCACGGCTAGTAGATCCCCGGTCAGCCCATTATCAATAGTTTCTTTCCCCAAACTAATAACCTTGGCAACAATCTGACCTTTGTTTATCTCCTCGATTTCAACAGCAATAGGCAACGTCAGAACCGAACTTGCATCCATGTCAGCCAACTCCTTATTAGCTTCAATGGGCTCATCACCAACTGACATAACTTCGTCAGAATCATTTTCTTGAATCATAGCATCGGTAACAGCCCTATTGATTTCGCTCTCTAGTACCATCTCAGATGAAGTAAAATTTCCTAAACTTTTCTTCGGTCCAAACAAGGCTCCCATATCAACTTCACTCTCAAACCTCGGCCCCGCTGTCTCTGTAACTACCTCGATCCGCGTGATTTCCACATGGCTCGTGATTCCAATGTTATCAGTCATGGGATTACTAAAGCTAAGTGTAACTGAAACAGCTGGAGCCATATCTTCCATCAAGACCATTTCTATCCGGTAACACCAAACTAACGATACTCCCAAATACCGTCTAGTCTTACATAATTTGTTACGTTCCACAATAACTACTCTCCTTTGAGTAATTTACAAGGATCGAGCCTTTCTGATTATACTCAATCGACCAAACAATTGAATGTTCTTTTTCCCCCTCCTACTCTAGGTGGTTAAGATAACATGACCAAGAATCTAAAATGGGTTTATAGGACCAATCAATCTTCTATATATAACCAAAAACCCCCAAGGAGACCACCTAGCAAATTAGAGGTAATCCAAAAAACTATATGAAATCAAGATGGTCAACAGATCTGGCACTGAGAACAACAATGGATCTCGAAATCGAAAACACAAATTCGAGGACAAAGATGAGTTGAGTTTCTAGACTATACCAAATCTTACTAAAACAGAACCAAACCTGAAATCCCTAATCTCCAGAACCAAACATTAAATACCAGAATTTATATGTGAACAAAAAAGAATCAGGGGAAAAGAAATTCAATCCTTATCCATAAACCCACATGAATCAGATGATAAAAAGAGGGGTTGATGAGAAAGAAACCTAAGAAAAAAAGTTATAAACCAAACCCACCAAGAATCACAAGGAAACCCTAAAAAAGTGGTCTTTATGTGCTTTATTGTAAACTGAGTTCCATGGATCTTAGGTAATCCTTCACAGCCTCAAAATAAAATTGGGTATCTTGACCATTCCAACACCCAACACACAATCTTAGTAAAACTGTTCAACAATTTCAATCTGTGAATAGAAATGTTCTGAAAAATCACAAGTAAAATTAAGTATCTTTGAATTTGACAACAAACAACTTGAAACCCACCTAAAGAGTTAGATCAAACAGTAGAAGAAGAGATGCTTACCAAAAACCCCCAAGGAGACCACCTAGCATATTTTTCTTTTCTTTTCTTTCAGGAGAGATTTTAGGATGGAAGGAGAGAGGGAGAGAGGGAGAGAGAGGAAGAGAAAGACTTTGTTGGGGAATGCTTTTAATAGTTTTGTGACACGTATGGCTTCAATTATCTAACTTCAATCAATGCTTCTTGACACAAAATAATACTCCCTCCGTCCCGTCCGACTTAGGACATTCACTCCCGACACGGAAATTAAGGAATACTATTATAATATTAGGAGAGAATGAGTGGAGGATGTGTTGTGAGTGTGAAAAATTAAATAGGAGAGAGAATGAGTGAGATAAATAGTGATGAAATTATTGTTGTGAGTATGACAAGTGGATCTCATTTAATATAAAAGTAATATAAACTTTTCATTTTGGATCGTCCTAAATCGGGTGGGGCCATAAAATGACAAAAACATCCTAAGTCGAACGGGAAGGAGGGAGTATTCCGTATTTTAACTCGAAGACGTGTCATATTAACATTAATATTGACAATATTGAAAGATTAATATCGTATTAGTGTACCCCTATTCCACCCAAATAAATAAGTTACTCACTCCGTCCCACTTCAATTGAGATATGACATTTTTGCACATTTTAAAAAAAAAAAAAATTAAAATGAGTAAAGAAATGAAAGTGGATAGAAGATTAGAGGAGAGAGAATTTAAAATTTAAAAATATTTAATAAAAGAGAGAATGAGTGGGAGGAATAGTAAGTTAATGATTGATTTTTGTAAATATATTAAAATTATAAAGGGTACAAATGAATGTTTTTTTATAAATATATAAACATTATGAGGGTATAAATGTACGAAACACTGTTCACTTTTTTTCAATTTATGGAATAAGCTCATTTAAAGTGGACATCCCAAAAGAAAAGTGACTCAGATTAAAATGGGACGAAGGAGTATTTATTTTTAAAAATATTACTCAGTCCTTCAATTTAAAGTTCAATTTTCATTTTGAGAAATATCTTAAATAGTTAAGATTTAAGTATTATATATATATATATATATATATATATATATATATATATATATATATATATATACACTCCCTCCTCCCACAATTCTACGCACTCTTTGCTTTTACGCCGCACAAGGGAATTAAGGTAAAAGATGATAAAGGGAATGTGTTGTGAGTGTAAAAGTAAAATAGGAGAGAGAATGAGTGGAGAGAATAGTAAATTTGAAAAGTGTTGTGAGTGGAGAGAAGTGGGTCCCATTTTCATTTTGGGAAAGTGCAGATTATTGTGTGACGCCCAAAATGAGTCTTTTTACGAATTATTAGGGGACGGAAGGAGTATTTAATATTCTCACCTAAGTAGGAACTAAAACCTACTCCCTCCGTCTCACTTCCGTCTTCAAAGTGCACATTCCATAAACGAAAATATGTTAACAGTGTTTCGGACATTTATACCCTCATAATGTTTATATATTTACAAAAAAATCATTCATTATACCCTTATGTTAACATATTTACAAAAAAACCATTTACTAACTTACTAATCCTCTCACCTCTAATCTTCTACCCACTTTCAATTCTTTATTCATTTTTTTAAAAAAAATCTTAAAAATTGTAAAATTATACCATGGACACTTTGAAGTGGGACGGAAAGAGTATTTTTTTATGAGGGGGATTTAATGTAATTTTTTTTAAAAAAAAATTGCCATTTTAATTTGGTGTAATATTCTTGAAATTTATTTTAGGATGAAAAGAGCATAAATAATGTATTTAAGAAATAACTCATAAAAATCTCTAATACTTAAGGTTTAATTCTTTCTCATTAAATCGTAGTAAGTTTTAGGTGAGGCTATTAAGAGCTGTTTATTTATATACTGCTAAAAATGCTTAATTTTAATTTTATAATATTTTCTAATTAAAAATTAATTTTGAAAGATAGAAAGTAATACTCCGTCCGTCCCGGCTGAAGTGTCCCAACTTTCTATTTTGAGCGTCTCATTTAAAATGTCTCATACCCAAAAAAGAAAAAATTTTTTCACTATTCCACTCACTCATTCTCTCTCCTACTTTACTTTTACACTCACAACATTCTCTCTCCTAACTATTTCTCCCACTCATTCTCTCTCCTATTTAATTTTTCATACTCACAACATTTAAACTTTTCTCTTTCTTACATCATTTTCCTTAATTCTCATGCAATTGTCCTTTTCGAACATTTCGACCGGAACTGAGGGAGTATTTTCTTTCATAAATGATAAAATATTAGTCATGGACGTTTAATGTGTCAAGCACTAAACATAGCACGTGTCAGTGGTTGGGAGGTTAACTAAACACCTAAAACAGATATTGTCTATAATCATCATCACGTCAGACAAAATGCCACATACCCACTTAACTTTTCCTTAATTATATTCCCCAAACCCTTTCTTTATATTATTTTTATTTCACTCCCTTGATTTTATCTATTTAATAATTATTACAAAGAATAATCTTATTTAAATATCAATAATAAAATTGAAATTAATTACTTTGATCAATAATTTTCATTAACTCAAGTATCCTATTTTAAATTTATTCTCCACATAATTATAATATTATATCAACAATAAAACTTTAAAAAGTTAAAGCAATGAATAATTTTCATTAGACCATTTACAATGGTCTATTGAAAATAAAAATTCAACTAGTTAAATCATTGAAAGGGTGTTGAAAAAAAAATTAAGTAGTTGAAAAAAAATTGTTTTGTTGAAAAAATTCAATACATGTTGAATCCATGAAAGGCTCGGCGACCTTATCACGTGGCGCCACCTGATTGGGCAGACTGGCACGTGGACGACACGCCCAGATAAGGGCGCATCTGGCGCAGTCGAATTATTTATTTATTTATTTATTTCAGATTTTGACACTTGGCGAAGCATAATTGGTCATTGAATTTTTTTTATTTTCAAATCTCAATCGAATTTTTCAAAGACAATTATCCTATATCAAAAAAAAGTTTATTTTTTTTATTTTTCATTTATATTAAAAAATAAAGAATATAAAAAATTAATTAAGTATGAAGTATTTTTTTAATTATAAATGATAATAATAATTATTATTATTTTACTAATCATATAAATAAAAAATATAAAATAAAATAAAAATGATGGGATATAGATTCTATAGGATGATGAAGTGGAAGAGTGTTGAATTTTATTAAACAAAATCATTGTACAGTTAAAAATTGAATGGGGGTGTTAAATTATTATGTGGAGGAGAGAGAAACTGATGTGAAGTGATAAAGTGGGTGTTGAAAAAATTTGAGTGTTGAAACTGTAGATGGTCTTTAACTCAACTTATGCCCTAAATTGTTAAGAAAACCTCTAAGGAGTAGTTTATGGGCTATAATGAAAGACAGTTTGTTCCAACTTATTACAATGTCCATCGATGCCCTTGAAAAATCCTCCATGTGAATGAACCAATGGTCATATTTTCCACACTTCTCATTTGAGAATTGGTAACATATTATTACGTTACTTGCAAAACTTTTCATCCATGTTTGTTGATAGTGATGCACCGAGGTGTTATCGTGTGGAACTTCAATCGCTTATACTCTCTCCGTTTGTTAAAAATTATTTTGAGAATATATTTTTATATATTTAATGATAAAGATGTATAAATATTTTTTATATTTATTTTTTAAACATTTTATCTTACAATATTAAAATGAAAAAAAAATTGACAAAAAATATTTAGAAACAAAGTTTTTTTATAAAAAATCATTCATTCATTTTGATATTTTGAGATACAAATTTCTTAAATTTGAATTGAACATTAATCCATTAGTACTAGTAGAACCCACGCTGCATTCCTCTTTTACCACTCGGCTATGCCCGGGGGACAATAAAAAAAAAACCAATAAACTCTTAATTAAATATAAGGCCGATATTGAATTGACCAAAGTCAAAAGACATTTCAACTCAAATTCCGTTTAATGAACAAAACGAGAGGCCCAAATTTAACGATCTACTGCGTTTATCAACTCAACCGGGAAAAGTGGGACGCTACATTTGGCGCCAGTTATAGTTAACATAACAATAACTAACTAAATGGGACCAAGGAAAATTAGTTAGGGAGGAAAAACATAACAAAATAATCAAAACTCACAAAAATCCTCTCTTTCTTTTTGTGGGTTCTCTGCCATTACGGTGGTGTTGGTTGCCGCCACCGGCAGTTGTTCCTTGCCAGCGCCGGCGGTTGTTCCTTGCCGGAAAGTTATCGACCGGCAATAGGACGACCTGTAAAGAACAACCACCACCGCACACCATTTCGGAATGGCTAGGGAATCACTATCCGGGGAAGTGGTGATCACGACGGCAATAGCTATAGATAAAGATAAGAATAGCCAATACGCAGTTAAGTGGGCCCTTGACAATGTGTTGAAGAAGAATTCTTACGTCGCCCTTCTCCATGTCCAAACCGAACAAACCCGTTAGTTATACCCCCTTTTATTCTTTAACTATCTATTCCTCCCGTCACAAAATAAATGATCGAAAAGCAAATTCGAGGGTTTCTTGTCATTCATTTTGGGACAGAGAGTATTTTTATTTTTTTCAAGATATTTCAATTTTCAATCCCAGTACAATGTGGCTATTTTAAGGGATTTTTATTTTTATTTTTGGTTTATTTAGATGATGCTACTAATATCCCTAAAGAGGGTCGGGCACCAACAGAACCTGAAATACAACAATTCTTCCTTGCCTTCCGTGGAATTTGCGCTCGCAAAGGGGTAATTTCTCCATAATGTAGTATATTCGTAATTAGATGATTGAATTTTAACTTCTTGTAGCCTCGTCCCTAAATGAATTTCTAAATTTAAGAAATTTTTGATTTAAAATGAAATGTTTTATTTTTGTTTGTAAAAAATTAACTTTCCTTGAAATGAAATTTGGACATTCTTTTTAGGGAAGGAGGCAGAGTACAAGTAGATTTTAGGATTTTCAAAAAAAAAAAAACGAAGGAGAGGGATATATTGTTACCGAATGTGGAGGTTTCAGGTTCGAGCAAAGGAGGTGGTCCTTCATGATATTGATATCGCCAGTGCGCTCCTTGATTTCATCGGCAGAAACTCCATCAGCGTTATGATCGCCGGTTGCTCAGCCAGGATGGCTTTCACAAGGTCTCTCTCTCTCTCGCACACACACACTATCTCTCTGTAAGCATAGTTTTAAGTGCTCGTTTGGTACGCAATAATGATCATTCTATCTGGGGATCATTTTGCGTACCACATGAGAAACACCATGTTCCCTGACATTTCCAACTATCTCACCTCAAGTTTATCTGCCTCCCATAGGGCATTCCGAGGCACAGTGGACGTGCCAGCCGGCTTAGCAAAAGGTGCACCCGACTTCTGTACAGTCTATTCCATATCCAAAGGCAAGGCCGTGAAGCTCAAATCCGCTAGTCGCCCTCCTACCCCAGTTAGCACACCTGCAGCCCGCCAAGTGGACGTTGACGATTATAATCGGTAAGTCAAGAAAGAGCAATGCTGGGGGCACAAAATGCTCACAAAATCCTATTTGGCAATCATTTTGTGCCCCTACTATTATTCGTCAAGAAAATCTATTCCTCTTAACATCAACGCTTGAACTTACATATACCTAAATTCTGATAATAATACAGATCGTGGAGTCAGTCGAGTTGGAAAACTGCAGGCTCCGACAACAGAATATCGTTTGAAAGAAGCGGGGAGAGGATCTCGGTCGATAACAAATTACCTAGTCCACCACCAAATCAGTTGCCAGCCAATCCTAATCTGCGGGTTCGCACTGCTGCCGGAGAATCCAGATCTGATTTCAGTGACTTTTCCGCGCTGTCGAGCTACCAGTCGTATCCGTCTGAAATGTCGTTTGAGAATTTAGACCATTCCCGCACTTCTGATGGTTCTAGGAACTCCACCTCCTCTCAGAATCCGGTTAGGCTCGACCTGCAATATTATGTTGTATTACTGCAAAATTCAACCAGGAAATGACAAAGTTGAACTGAAAATATTTTGAAATGTTTTTTTTTTTTTTTCATCAGGAAATAGAGGATGAGATGAGAAGATTAAGACTGGAACTGAAGCAAACCATGGACATGTACAATTCAGCTTGCAAAGAAGCAACAAATGCTAGAGAAAAGGTTAGAAAAAATGACATTTTGTGAACAATGCATACATTTTCAAGACAATAAATCAAAATTCGTACCTTTGAGAGGTTTACTGTTAGGTTATTCATTCTTGAGGAGATCTCAATCTCTTGTTCTTTTGCATTATAGGCTATGGAGATCAATCTATGGAAGTCTGCGGAAGGGCAAAGATACGAGGAGGCAAAGCAAGCTGAAAATGCTGCATATGCCATGGTGGAGATGGAGAAGCAAAAGGCAAAGGCAGCCATGGAAGCAGCAACAATGGCTCAACGTCTAGCAGAACTCGAGTCCCATAAGAGAAGAAACGCAGAGAGCAAAGCTAAGCATGAAGCATCCGAGAGACAGAAAGCTGTGGATGCTTTAGCTCGGTCCGAGATTCGGTATAGAAAATATGCCATAGAAGACATTGAAGTTGCTACAAATTACTTCACGAATTCTCTCAAGATCGGTGAGGGAGGATACGGACCTGTTTATAAAGCCTTCCTCGATCACACAGCTGTTGCAATTAAGGTTCTCCGCCCCGATATTTCTCAAGGGAAAAGTCAGTTCCAACGAGAAGTTGAGGTACTTAGCTGCATGAGACACCCACATATGGTTCTCCTTCTCGGTGCCTGCCCTGAGTACGGTTGCCTTGTCTATGAGTACTTGGAAAACGGAAGCTTGGAAGATCGGCTCTTTCGAAAAGACAATACTGCCCCTATCCCATGGAGGGTCAGATTCAAAATCACCGCTGAGATAGCCACAGCCCTTCTCTTCCTTCACCAAACAAGACCCGAGCCACTGGTCCATCGTGATCTAAAACCGGCCAACATTCTCTTAGACAGGAACTACGTCAGCAAAATCTCTGACGTTGGATTAGCCAGACTGGTCCCACCATCTGTGGCCGATAGCGTTACTCAGTACCATATGACATCAGCTGCAGGAACATTTTGCTACATAGATCCAGAGTATCAACAAACAGGGATGCTTGGGACAAAGTCAGATATATACTCTTTGGGCATTATGTTTTTGCAGATTATAACGGCGAAAAATGCAATGGGACTTACTCATCATGTATCGAGGGCGATTGAGAAAGGAACGTTTGCAGAGATACTCGATCCAGCAGTGACAGACTGGCCAGTTGAGGAGGCTTTATCGTTTGCAAAGTTGTCTTTACAGTGTTGTGAGCTAAGGAGAAAAGATAGACCGGATCTTGGTACTGTCATATTGCCTGAACTAGAGCGACTGAGAGACCTCGGAATGGAAGATGGAGCAAGTTACAGATGGAGCAATGGTTATGGAACAAGTCAGTATACTTCAAGCATCACAGGGAGATCAAGTTTGATTGAGGTCAGTATCTTCAAGTTCCATATTAAGCTGAAACCTGCATACATGTTACTCCCTCCGTCCCAAAATGAATGACCAATTTTTTTTTTAAAAAAAAATCTCTTGATCAAGAGCAAATTTGAAAAGTTTTTGGTCATTCATTTTAGGACGGAGGTAGTAGTATAATCTATCACGATTTTCTTTAAACAGGAGTCGAAGATAAGCAGTCCTTCACAGGTAGAGACAGACAGTTATCGATAGCAGAAGAAGACAGTATTTCAAGTTCAATCAAATGTTTGTAATGTTCGTAAACCTGACCTGGTCTTTACAGAAGTTCTGGTTGTATAGGCATGCATGCATAACTAATGAATCCAAAATAACTTTGCATTTTCTTTAGTTTTTTTTTTTTTTTTTTTTTTGTTCCTTATATTAACCTCATTCCTTCCTAGTACACACACCACACACTAACAAAGGAACACACAAATCTATAGATTTTCAGGTGGTGTTTGAACTATTTTGAATCTTCAGCAGTACCATTCAAGTTAGAAGAAAATGACTTTTCCTATTGAAAGTATCAATTTTATTGAGACCCTTTTTCAAACGGAAAAAGAAAATGCACCATTCAAATATTTTTACCCCCGTTTAAACCAAACTTAGATACTGCTACAGAAGTTTTTATCCCTAAAATTATTTTGACAGCTTTTCAAAATAATCCCCCTTTTGCCATTGTTTTGAGAGAATTGTTATATAAACCCGTAAAATTGTTGAGTAAACCCGTAACCTACAAACTACAATTAAGCCATCAAATGAAATTACTTTTCTACCCCTAATTCATACCCCCATTACCCCACCTTCCTCCTCATCAATTTTTCACCCATCTTCCACACCTTCCGCATTTTTCACCATTAATCTCATCCTCTTCATTTCTTTTTGCATAAAAAATTACCCTCTCTCCCTTTCTTCCTACTCTCATTTCTCAAACATCAAAAAATCAATACCTCCCTTTTCTCCTACATATAAATTTGTTAAACTTTTTTTTTTTTTCGTTTTGCAAAAATTCGGCCAGTAGTGACCGAAATTCAGTTCAGGTTCGGCCACACCCGGCCGAAAATATTGAAAAAGTTCGGCCAAACCCGGCCGAAATTTTAAAAAAGTTCGGCTCTGGTTTGCCGAATCTGGGTTGTTTTTTCGGTCAGTAGTACTGGCCGAATTTTTGTGTGTATGTGTGCTTAATTATTGAAGAATTATGCTGATTCTTCGTCGTTGATTGAAAAATATTATTTTAATTTTTGGGGAAAAATAAACAAAGAACCTTTAGAAGAGAAGTAATTAAAAAAAATATTTATTTCGAGATAAAGAAAATATAAATATTCAGCGGTTATAAATATTAGAACTGCATTAAAATTAAAATGATGTTTTGATGTGATTTCCCAGTTGTATTATATATTATTTGAAATTATGTGGGTTTAAGGTTGTTTGATTTAATGAAGATGGTTAAAAGCCGAAAAAAATTATTGTGTGTTATTTGGATGAATGAATTTAATTAGGGGTGAGCAGAAAAATCGAAAAATCGAAAATAACCGAATAAAACCGAAAAAACCGACGCCGAAAAACCGTACCAATGGTTAATTGGATAGGTACGGTTTATGAAATATTGAAAAACCGAATCTATCGGTTCGGTTTGGGATAGATGATTTCACACCGATTACTCATACCGAATCGTACCGATATGCTTCTAAATAATAAATATTCATAATATTTACTATAATTTTACATCTATTCAATTTTCATATATATTAAATAAATAAAAAGTATCTTCAAGATTTAGTAAATCTTGTCAAAGTCAAAGCCAATTAGCCAAATTAAATAAATATCCTTTAACCTCATAGGCTCACATCGCTTGAGAATATCATTTAATTTGGCCAATTAGCCAAATTAAATATGACGCTTATTCGTATCCTCCCCCATCGCTTGATCGGCTGATCGCAATTCGCAATATCGGTATTGATATACATTTTTACAATGTGGGTGGAGAAATGCTTGATGCGGCGCTTGTCAAGTCTGTATAAGCAAGGGAAGATTGTGTATGTGGAAAACATGAATGAAGGGTTGGAGAGTGCTCTGGCTGCGCTTGTTAGCTTGTTTTCTGGTAAAAATGTTGGGAAGCAGGTTGTTTTTGTTGTGCTTTTAAGGTTGCCATTATCTTCTCAAGGTTGTGTAGTATGATGAATAATTGTGTTAAAATAATGAACCAGTTGTTGGATGTCAAAAAAAAAAGATTGATTTTAAGACCGAATATTACCGAACCGACACTTACCGAAGCCGAAAATCGACTACACCGAACCGAGCTAAAACCGAGTGGTGGCGATTTGTTAAAATTAGAAACCGAATACTTTTGATTCGGTAACGATTTTAGCCTAAAACCGAGCCAAAACGTACCGAGCACACCCCTAAATTTAATGATGTATAAATAAATATGTTCAATGAATGTAGTCATCTTGTCGGATTCTTTTTGCTAAATTAGCAATGAAGAAAGAAGAAAGAAATTATGGATGTGATACCAAAAATAAATGATTGCTCAAAATAACTTAGCTCTATTCTTCAGGTCAAAACGATGTTATGTATCAAAATAACATGCCAAAATATTTGAAATTTTTTTTTCCTTAATTACAAAAGTTCGGCCGGTACTGGCTGAACTTTTTCAAGAAGTTCGGCCGGGTGTGGCTGAACTTTTTCAAGAAGTTCGGCCACTACTGGCCGAACAGATCTACAATTTCGGTCGGTACTGGCCGAACCACCACAAACCCAGAATTTGAAAAAAATTGAACCCAAAAATTCTCAACTTGAAACATTAATCGAACGAATTAAACCATAGGAAGTAATTTTCGAACGAATTGCACCAAAATTACCTTATTTTACAATGTTTCTCTCTCTAAAAATTTATGATTTTCTCTTTCTCTCTCTAAAAATCTGATTGGGGTTAATGTGGGTGGGTGGGTGGGTGGGTGGGTGTGGGTGAGTGAGGATAAGGGAAAGGGTTATAAAGGGAAAGAGAGGGGTTTATTTTAATTTTTTGGGGGTGGGTTTAATGTTACGGGTTTACTCAACAATTTTACGGGTCTATATAACAATTCTCTTGTTTTGAAGGGCAGCATAACGCCTTCCTAGATGCATGAATTGTATCAACAATGAAACCCTTACCCATAAATTAGAACACACAGTCAAGCAACAACTGCATTGAATATCGATGTTTTGTGTTCTATCCATGCAACATCCAACGCACCTAAAATATCTGCTTTTCAAAAAGGGTAATACTAAAGTCACAAAAAATGACACAAAATTTGGTTCACAAAATGATGTGTTACGATTTTGTTGGTGCTTTTAATTAGAGTGTGACGGGTGGTTCACAATCGATGCAACCAATAAAATATCGCCACCTTATTTTGTATCCATCTTTTTGTAAACTTCTTTTGTGCCCCTAGCATCGCCCTTTAAAAAAATTGGCATTAATGTCAAAAGTTTTACAAAAACAGGACAGAGTAGTCATAGAGTGATCTGTAATCTAGTATTAGTTATTAAACAAGTATCACAACATAACTAGAGCAAGAACCAGCACACTTGCTGCTCGTTCATCAAAGTAACATCAACAGAAGAAGGCATAACATAGACACATATTTTGTCTTCTGCCGCATTACAACAGACGAAAGCAAGCTTATCTTGTCTTCAGTAAATGATGCATGTGTCCGCAACAAGTTTGAAGTAACAAGTGCATGAAGCCGCATCCAAAGCAAAGGGGTTAGGTCAAGGTGGCTCCCTTTAGTTTTGGATAATGACACTTCAGCATATTTAAGTTGGAAGAAAATGACTTTTTCCTATTAAAAGTATTATTTTTGTCAAGACCCTTTCTCGAAAGGAAAAAATTGCAGTATTCAAATATCTTGACCCGCATTTAAACTACACATGGATACTACTACAGAAGTTTTTATCCCTAAAAATAGGTTGACAACTTTTCAGAATAACCCTCGTTTTGTCATTGTTTTGAGAGGTAGCATAACATCTCCCTAGAAGCATAAACTGTATCAATAATAAAATTCATCCCAATAAATAAGAACATGCAGTCACGCAACAAATGCATTGAATATCGATGATATGTGTTCTATCCCATACAAGAAACCAATACATCAGAAATACTGTAACCTTAGAAAGTTCGTTAACCTTTTATTATTTCCTCTCTAATTGTCTGTAATTTTTGATAGGCCAAAATAATAAAATAGTCACTGAAGTTTAGGCCAATTTAAAATGTTCTCACTGAATCTTTTTTTTTTTTTTTTTTGCAAATGTCATCACTGAAGTATCTTCATACTTTAAGTGCCATGACTCCGTCCAAAGTTTTGTTAAAATTACAACAAAATTGTTAAAAAAGAATCGAGAATCAGTCACATTAACTCAAATCACTAACATTCGTTACACTCTGTTAACTAATATGATGGAAAAAAAAACATAACACTATGACCAACCCGCATCCCACCCATTTCAACTCTTTACCATGAGAAAGACTGATAATATCAATATAAAGAACCATGGTGATGGATGACCACAAAAGTAGAACTAGCAACACGACGCACACGATTATATGCATGTTCAAAATAACCATATACATACATTCTGAAAGGTAGTAGCAGACCAACCTCAATATTGAAAGCTCGTTAAGTCCGTTCTAAGATACGTGTTTGCTGAGAAATCAACCAATCAAGAATAATAGGTTGTCAAATTTCTCTTACCTGCAGAGAGATAGAGAGAGAGAGAGTTATAACCAGACTCAATTGATTATTAAGTACAAAAAAATCTAAATGCAAACTGAATAATGCTTCGTGGACATGATGGTTTCAGTCCACGTAGAAATTCCTTACATGATCCCATTCTCTATACAGTGTGCGTATAGAAGAATTCATTCCCTTCTATATAACAAAAGAAGTAACGATTCTGCTGAAGAATGTAATCTACATTGACGAGTAATGACACGTACACAAAATTTAGAAAACAAAGGCTGTGATACATGCAATTAATCAAAGCAATCAAGCACACATGCAGTGTGTTACGTTTGCATATCCAAAATTATAAGTACACAGTAACACAGATGAAGAAAATACAGGCAATATCAGCTTGATACACTAACCTGATAATTATCAAATTTGTGGACCCCAAACCATTTTCTTTACACTTAAAAGAGTAAAGCTGAGCCTAGTCATGCTCCAAGGTATCGGTACATCAAGAAACTCAAGGTAAGTTCTTTGAACTCATTCATCTAAATAAACATAGGGCAGATTCTTTTGGCCATAAAAGTGGTGCAGTAGTTTGGGCGCAAGCATCTCTACATCTGGAGAGAAATGGATCAAGGTATGGCAACATACAGTTATCTCTCAGTTGATATAACTGTATTAAAGTATCTGTCTGATAACCAGCAGGACCTCAGCACGTTCAAGAAGAGAAATGTCCAATTCCTACAACACATAAAAATAGGTGCAACAAAAATTTGGTTAAAGAGCACCCTTAATACGTCAAAAAGAGATGACCCGCCTTTAAATTTCTGATCTTTGCAAGCACCGGCCCTCTATTTCTCTATGACTTCATACTGTCACCTGATACTAAATTTGACGTTGTTAGGAAATATTTCAATCTTTTCTAAGTGTTAGGCGGAATTTCAGAAATGAGTTCTTACACTGACTCATGAACTTAAAGGTTCATATTGCAATTTAAAAAAAAAAAACAGAATGTTATAGTTTAGCATTAAATCCATGAGTCAGTAAATTACCACTCCCTCCAGTCCAAAATACCCATCGCTTTTCAACAATTTTTTTGATCCAAAATAATTGCCGCTTTTAGGTAAAAAGTATTCAAATTGCTCTTTTACCCTTACATTGGAAATTGTAGCAATTTATTGATTGTTTTATTGTGAGATGTAATGTTGGTAAGAGAGACAATTAATAAGGGTTTATTTGGTATTTTGTTCATTAAACTGTAGTAATAATTGCTTTTCTTAAAACTTGTGAAAAGTGCTAAAGCGATAGTTATTTTGACCGGAGGGAGTAATAAAATAGAATGGTATTCAGCATTCTCATTTAAGAGTGAGATAGAAGAAAATCACTAGTGCTTTTTATAATGGTCCAGTTAGGGGATAGAAGTTCAAGATTAAAAAAAAAAACTAGCAGGATAATACCTGCAAATAATGGCGCTGCAGCATTAATACAGTTGAATGACAACAACCGAAATAGAACTCACCACATCCCATACTTCCAAATTCCAACAGAGAGGCCCATGATAATACCTGCAAATAGTGTGCCAACTTATTTTTAAATATGCTTCATGAAAGAAGAAAGGCATCAGAATAATATGCTCAGATTAAGATTGTAAGGTTTTGATAAGATGCTGCATATAGACAACAAATTTTCACAATTTTCAGTTCTCGAAATTAGTGAGGCAATAGAAGAAGACAAAGTCCATCAGAAGCGTCAAAGGGATTGCTCAAAATACCTTTGGCCTAGCAACGACTGTCCATAAATTTTAAGTTTTTTAACACTAGGTTTTCCCTCATACGAGGCTTTAGAATCGCTGTATAATTCTTCTGCAGCAATCTCAATATGATCACAGAGGTCAACTTTTACAGTAGAATGTGGCGATATTAACTTTGCAGCCTCGTACAACTTAAAGCCAAAACAACAGGACCTGACACCACATATATAAGTTTTCAAGCCAAATAATCCATCTTAAGGTAGAATCGAGTACTGCACTTAAATGGTAACAATTAAGAGGATCAAATTAATTAATTTTAGATAGATGAAAAGATTGAAACTCACTTGAAGAGTATTTAACCTGGCACAGAGCTTCAGTGCTGTCAATTCATTCAACATATCATACACTTCTTCTTCCAGAAGCACGGATTCAACCACCATATTCTTGGTTGTGGAAAAGACTCCTTGTACTGGGTCATATGAGGCGCAGCAGGATACACATATTCCTTCTCAGTTGAGTTATCAAGGTGAAGTCCCTATTACACTACTTTTGCATCAAAACATGGTAAGCTTTCGAAATTCTTCGTTATCCTAATACGCATACCAAAAAAGAAGACTGAGTTATCAATCAAAATAAAGCATATTGGCTCATGCAACAAGCAACACACAGATAACAAAGAAAGAACATACCTGAATGACCTGGCTTTCTTCAAGAATGTCAAATATCTAAAAAAGGTAAGCTCTGGTGAAGTTTATTGTCACAGTCACATAGAAATTTATCGACCAAAAAAATACTCTGCACCAAACATAATCTTGATTCACTTCACTGTTGTAGTCAACAGTGCACATCAGGTTGTTCATATACATTTCCTCCTCCTTGTTATCCTCAGTACATAATACTTTGCTTGATCCAATAGTGCCACCTTTTCTGTTCCTACAAACCTGCAGGAAAAAGGTGGTGTGAGAAGTACGATTAGAAGAAAAGTGTCTGATACTATAGTACATGTCCCAGCACCATATCATCAAACAGGGACAGGGGCATGTTGGGGCAAGGCCGCAAGGGGGTGACCCCCAGAATTTTCTAACTTTTTCCCTACTGTTTCAACTTCACCGGTACAACTAGATCACCCTCTTTCTTCAACCACCGTGCTATATAACCCTGCATTTCAGAGAGGTAAAATCATTCAGAGAGAGAGAAATGCATAGTAGTCGGAGGCTATCCAGGGTTTTAGAAAGGTACGTGCCTAGGTCATTTTAGGTGAAAGAATCCGATCTCTTGGTGTGCAGGAAGGCCTGAAAATAATACTTCCTAAGGCGGTGATGACAGCAATATATATTAGTTGGATAAATAAGATTGAATACAAAACTGGTAATGATTTGAACCATGCCTACAGTACATATATTCATGTTAATCAATTTCATTTGCTTGTCAAAAATATCAGGTCCATAATAATCACTTCAATTCTTTGGTGTCAAAAAACATACCTCTAAAATAACCTTTCCATTAGGTTTCTAAGTCCTCTCCAGGTAATGCCGATCCTAGAAAAATTGCAACTGATTTACAAGAAGCAATCAGCAAGTATAAGAAATTGGTATTGAAATTATGAACAATTGAAGGAGGAGATGAAGTATGGGACCTCAATATTGAAAGCATGTCAAGTCCATTCTAAGATACGCGCATGCTGAGAAATCAACAAGTCCAGAATAATAGGTTGGCGATTTCTTGAACCTGCAGGGAGAGAGATAGAGTTAAAACCAGACTCACATGATTATTAAGTCCAAAAAAAATCTACATTCAGATCCAATAATGCTTCGTGAACATCATTGTATATATCTGGTCTTAACAGTTGAAGTAATTCAGAGGCTTGGCAATTGACTCAGTTCAGAATATGTTACCTGGTAATTGACCTAGAAGAGGTTACTAGTTCATCTTCCGTAGTAAGTTCATAAGCAATCAGCTACACAAAATGGTTTAAAAGCTTCTCATATTCGTAGTATGTATTCACTTCGTGTTGCTTCAAAGATGGTCTGTTCTTTCAGTCGACGTGTCTTCACATAGTTGAAAACAGAATTACTCAAGCTTCGCGAGGCCCCTGCTAATGTCTCATAAAAATTCTTTACATGAGCTCAGTCTCTATACAGTGTGCATATTGAAGAATTCATTTCCATCTATATAACAAAAGAAATAATGATTCTGCACAAGAATGTAATCTACAATGACGAGTAAAGATATGTACAAAATTTAGAAGTATCTCTTGTGCACAAGGGTTAGTGTGTAAATAGGTGGATTTTCTAATGCCCTCCTTAGATTAATGTTTTATACTAGGATTCATGAATATTCAATTCTTCTGGACTGCACTTTCTCTAAAAAGCTCAATTGTCTTCCTAATGAATGCAATCAGCTACAACATATTAGAAGTAAAGGCCCCACTAAAATAAGCAAACCGCTACGAATTACTTCTGACATTTAACAGAGACCAAAAGTAACAACTCATCTAAGCCCCTTGAGCTGTATCTGTAGGAGATCTAGAATTATTACTCTTAAGGTTCACTTAGCATTAAAAACCAGGAGCAGCTTCAGAACGATGTTTAAGTAATATCATCTCCCAGGAGATGATATTATTGCTGATAATATTTGGGTAATGTATGTCTTGATGACTTTTACTCAACATTTGGGGTTGAAAATCAGAGAGGAGTTTAGTAATACCTAGTTTTATCCTATCTAATTAAGTCCTTTTGGATTCATTTCATTTGACCCTCTCTCGTGAATCATCCTTTCAATTTGGATATCAGTTGTGCATACAACTGCTCAAACTTGTTAGTCGTAAATAGCTACGGTAATTATTCATGCTTTGTGTCTTGAATTTTGACACTAAATTGTGTGTTCTTATGTTCGATTTTCAATATGAGATGTTGCAATGCAGTACATCGAAAGCAGGCTACTGATATGGCAATTATAGGCACAGACTTCTTGTGTAATAACATTATCTTTAAGGATACTCTATACTAACATAAAAAAAAGTGGGACCATTTTGGGACGGAGGGAGTATTACTTACCATTTCCAAGGCTCTTTGTGTACCTTCTGGAACAATTGAAGCTTTAGTTCCACTGAGGTCTGTGACTCTGTATCACGTTTTCAGTAAACGTTGTTTGATAAAAGTAGGCAAAGAGGTCTCTTTTGCAACAGGGTCAAAACCTTTTTCTCCTATAAAACTGGGACAAACCAAAAAGGAAAGTAAGAACCTTAAACTGGGACGGAGGGAGTATTATTTTTGGTCAATTTGATTTAATATTGAGATACCGAGAATATATGTTTCAAATTTATTCATACCCAGTTAGATTTACTCCTATTACTTGCCCTGGAAAAAGACCCCATTTGATCTAAAAGATGCAATAAATAATAGATGAAGTATTCATGTAACTAAATGCGACACCAGCTTTCGTTTTTCATTTTTCCTTAATCACATTGACTTGTTTTCATTCAAAAAACGTGTTGCTTTATTGTCCTTTGGTATAGAGTTCACCTTTTCAGTTCCATATTCAGCTTTCATCCAATTCGATCCATGTGACTCTTACAAATCCAACGGCATTGTTGAACTATCCGTTCTCCGACTGACACGTATACTGAGCATGTCTTTTATGACTGAAGCATGTGCGAAGCACGTGAAATGATAATGCAATGACATCGCTACCCTTATTATGGTAAAAGACAGGAATGTCCTCCCTAATTAACAGACTTAACTACCAATATACCTTGGCTGTTACAGTATACTCCCTCCGTCCCACGTTAGTTGAGACTTCTTTCTCTTTTGGGTCGTCCCACGTTAGTTGAGACTGCCCAAAATAGCAAAGGAATCTTCACTATTTACCCCACTCATTCTCTCTCCTATTTCACTTTTACACTCACAACATTCTCCCTCCTAACTATTCCTCCCACTCATTCTCTCTCCTATTTAATTCTTCATACTCACAACATTTTCTTTCACTTTTTCTCTCACTTCCTTTTCCTTAATTGGTGTGCCCAAAAAGTTAGTCTCAACTAACGTGGGACGGAGGGAGTATTGCTGATTTGTTGTTTTTAGTAAAGGTGTATACTTGTTGTTTTCAATAAAGGTGTGTACTAATTATGTTGATTTAAGAGTCTTTTTTGTTGTTGCAGATGGGTACGAAAAATAAGTCTAAATCTGCATATGGCATCCTAATTTAAGGGTGTTGAATAAACTAACAGGAAGTGGGTTGGAGAAAGCCCATTTATGTAATTTCGACTATAAGGCCAATATGGAGATGATGGATGTATTTAGAGAATACTATGACCGCAATGGCCGGTATTTCACTATTAACAATGTTAGAATTGCACCTACGCTTGATGATGTGGTTAGGATTCTTGGCCTCCATATTGACGGAATGGCAGTTATAGGTGAAGACTTTGGGCCGAAGAAAACCGCTGAATTGTCTTTGGAGTTGCTCGGAGGTTGATTATACATCTAAGACAAAGAGCGGGTCTGCTTTCAGTCTTCGTACTTTGAGAGATAAGTTCATGACAGTTCCCGATGAGGAGGAAGATATTGATAAATACGTTAGGGCCTACGTTTTGTATATGTTAGGAACAGTTTTCCTAACCAGTATGACTTCTACCACCGTGCCAGGGATGTACCTTCCGCTATTGAAGAATGTCAATGAAATTAAAGAGTATGCATGGGGGCAGCTTTATTGGCCCATTGTTATTCAGAGCTTGGGAAGGCTAAAAAAACATGGGTTGGCCCAACCGCATTTATGGAGGTAAAATAGTTTTATTTTTTATTACATCTATCTTCGAATAAATGTTGCAATTTTTATTTCTGTTTGTCCCAAAATAAGTGTCACATTTTTAAAAATAGATAGTAGAAAGTTTGGTCATCTACCAATTGGATAAGTAAACCAAATTTAGTGGTACATTGGTTCATTCACTGCCAATTATCTGCCATGTGACAGATTTATTTTGCAAGTGTTATGCATGTTTTTATTGAGGCTCATGCCCCATTAGGTTCACGCTTTTAATAATGTAACTTTTCCCCTTCATGTACTCACTCAAATGGCTATAAAAGCCTTGGTGTAACCATATTTGGACAACTGAGAGTAATAATAAAAAATCCATCAGACAGTGCAGAGTTGTAGAATATTCTCTCCTCTAACACTTAGAAAATTCCATCACTACCTAAGTTTAATTGTTTTATAGATATTGAAATTATATACTTTGCAGGTGTTCTTCTTCGAGCACATACCATCTCTCGTAGAGACATTGTATCCCAAGTTTGGAGGTTTGGATAGAATAACCAAAGCTCACCCTTTAGTGCGCTCTTACGCAAATGCTCTGGAGTTGGTGAGTAAGAATAACCACAAACGAGCTAGCAGCGGTCAGATTCGAGTGTTTTGGGGAACAGCTACTGTAAGTAATTTGATGAAAGTCACAAATTAGCAATTTCGAATATCAATGAAAAGTTGTGCATGTTTCCACAAAATGTTCATGAGAAGCATTTGGAGAATGATACTGAATGTGCAAGTCTGAAGAGCTTACACACTTGTACATTCAGTATGATGAGTTTAACAATGATGCCTCTACTATCATGAATTGTCTCTCCTAATCCATTTCACACTTATGTTTGTCCCAGGTTTTGAGCAGGCCGTATGAGATTTTTGATTCATTTGTGCCTCAATCAATGGTGAACCAGCTGATCATAGCCCTTTCTTGCCTGACAATTTTGAATTTGATGAAGTGTCATTGATATGCCCACATAATGTTAAGAGAAGTTTGGGCTCTGAGCAGCACGTAGTGGAACAAACTACCCCCCTTGATTAAAGCTTATTCCAGAAAACATAAAGAAGACTGGGCTTCCAAATATGAAGTGCATGTGTTGCGATGGTTGGAGTGGAAAGAACATCTAATTACACATAAAGCACTAGTATTGGGGGTTGCTGAAATGGATGTGGATATAAGAGATTTGCTGCCGAATAATGCTGAGGACAAGGGGAGGGACCAGGAAAGTTCTAGGGAAGAGGGTGAGAATAATGAGGAGAATCCTGAGGAAGAGGGAGAGGAGAATAGTGAAGCAAATGATGCCTATGATCGTCGTGACGAAGAGAAAGAGGAGAATGGTGAAGAAACTGTTGGCTATGATCGACCTGAGGAAGGGGAAGAAACTGATGGCTATCACAACCAAAACAGTTCATTCTAAAGAGACAATTGGAGCCCATTCCGATTCAAACCCCCAACCATGTCCGAATCCAGCCCTTCGCAATCCCCATCCTCAAGCCGACCCCCAGCCTCAAATCAATCCAAAGTTTCGTTCGAATGGGCTCCAATTGTCTCTTTGGAATGAACTGTTTTGGTTGTGATAGCCATCAGTTTCTTCCCCTTCCTCAGGTCGATCATAGCCATCAGTTTCTTCACCATTCTCCTCTTCCTCTTCGTCACGTCGATCATAGGCATCATTTGCTTCACCATTCTCCTCTTCCTCTTCCTCTTCCTCGGGATTCTCCTCATTATTCTCACCCTCTTCCCTAGGACTCTCCTGGTCCCTCCCCATGTCCTCATCATTATTCGGCAGCAAATCTCTTATATCCACATCCATTTCAGCATCCCCCAATACTAGTGTTTTATGTGTAATTAGATGTTCTTTCCACTCCAACCATCGCAACACATGCACTTCATATTTGGAAGCCCAGTCTTCTTTATGTTCTCTGGAATAAGCTTTAATCAAGGAGGTAGTTTGTTCCACCAGGTCAGTATTCAGGAGCCCAAACTTCTCATGAACATTATGTGGGCATATCAATGACACTTCATTGAAATTCAAAATTGTTGTGCAAGAAAGGGCTATGATCAGCTGGTTCACCATTGATTGAGGCACAAATGAATCAAAAAACTCATACGGACTGCTCAAAACCTGGGACAAACATAAGTGTGAAATGAATTAGGAGAGACGATTCATGACAGTAGAGGCAGCATTGTTAAACTCATCATACTGAATGTACAAGTGTGTAAGCTCATCAGACTTGCACATTCAGTATCATTCTCCAAATGCTTCTCATGAACATTTTGTGGGAACATGCACAACACTTCATTGATATTTAAAATTGCTAAATTGTGACTTTCATCAAATTACTTACAGTAGCTATTCCCAAAAACGCTCGAATTTGACCGCTGCTAGCTCGTATGTGGTTATTCTTACTCACCAACTCCAGAGCATTAGTGTAAGAGCGCACTAAAGGGTGAGTTTTGGTTATTCTATCAAAACCTTCAAACTTGGGATACAATGTCTCCACGAGAGATGGTATGTGCTCGAAGAAGAACACCTGCAAAGTATATAATTTCAATATCTGTAAAACAATTAAACTTAGGTAGTGATGGAATTTTCTAAGTGTCAGAGGAGAGAATATTCTACAACTCGGCACTCTCTGATGGATTTTTTATTATTACTCTCAGTTGTCCAAATATGGTTACACCAAGGCTTTTATAGCCATTTGAGTGAGTACATGAAGGGGAAAAGGTTACATTATTAAAAGCATGAACCTAATGGGGCATGAGCCTCAATAAAAACATGCATAACACTTGCAAAATAAATCTGTCACATGGCAGATTATTGACAGTGAATGAACCAATGTACCACTAAATTTGGTTTACTTATCCAATTGGTAGATGACCAAACTTTCTATTATCTATTTTTAAAAATGTGACACTTATTTTGGGACAAACAGAAATGAAAATTGCGACATTTATTCGAAGACAGATGTAATAAAAAATAAAACTATTTTACCTCCATAAATGCGGTTGGGCCAACCCATGTTTTTTTAGGCTTCCCAAGCTCTGAATAACAATGGGTCAATAAAGCTGCCCCCCATGCATACTCTTTAATTTCATTGACATTCTTCAACAGCGGAAGGTACATCTCTGGCACGGTGGTAGAAGTCATACTGGTTAGGAAAACCGTTCCTAACATATACAAAACGTAGGCCCTAACGTATTTATCAATATCTTCCTCCTCATCGGGAACTGTCATGAACTTATCTCTCAAAGTACGAAGACTGAAAGCAGACCCGCTCTTTGTCTTAGATGTATAATCACCTCCGAGTAACTCCAAAGACAATTCAGCGGTCTTCTTCGGCCCAAAGTCTTCACCTATAACTGCCATTCCGTCAATACGGAGGCCAAGAATCCTAACCACATCATCAAGCGTAGGTGCAATTCTAACATTGTTAATAGTGAAATACCGGCCATTGCGATCATAGTATTCTCTAAATACATCCAGCATCTCCATATTGGCCTTATAGTCGAAATTACATAAATGGGCTTTCTCCAACCCACTTCCTGTTAGTTTATTCAACACCCTTAAATTAGGATGCCATATACAGATTTAAACCTATTTTTCGTACCCATCAGCAATAACAAAAAAGACACTTAAATCAACATAATTAGTACACACCTTTACTGAAAACAGCAAGTATACACCTTTACTGAAAACAGCAAATCAGCAATATACTGTAACATCCAAGGTATATTGGTAGTTAAGTCTGTTAATTAGGGAGGGCATTCCTGTCTTTTACCATAGTAAGGGTAGCGATGTAATTGCATTATCATTTCACGTGCTTCGCACATGCTTCGGTCATAAAAGACATGCTCAGTATACGTGTCAATCGGAGAACGGATAGTTCAACAATGCCGTTGGATTTGTAAGAGTCACATGGATCGAATTGGATGAAAGCTGAATATGGAACTGAAAAGGTGAACTTTATACTTAAGGACAATAAACGTGATACAGAGACACAGACCTCAGTGGAACTAAAGCTTCAATTGTTCCAGAAGGTACACAAAGTGCCTTGGAAATGGTAAGTAATACTCCCTCCGTCCCAAAATGGTCCCACTTTTTTTATGTTAGTAGAGTGTATCCTCAAAGACAATGTTATTACACAAGAAATCTGTGCCTATAATTGCCATATCAGTAGCCTGCTTTCGATGTACTGCATTACAACATCTCATATTGAAAATCGAACATAAGAACACACAATTTAGTGTCAATTCAAGACACAAAGCATGAATAATTACAGTAGCTATTTACGACTAACAAGTTTGAGCAGTCGTATGCACAGCTGATATCCAAATTGAAAGGAGGATTCACAAGAGGGGGTCAAATGAAATGAATCCAAAAGGACTTAATTATATAGGATAAAGCTAGGTATTACTAAACTCCTCTCTGATTTTCAACCCCAAATGTTGAGTAAAAGTCATCAAGACATACATTACCCAAACATTATCAGCAATAATATCATCTCCTAGGAGATGATGGATCTTAAACATCATGCTGAAGCTGATCCTGGAGTTTAATGCTAAGTGAACCTTATGAGTAATAATTCTAGATCTCCTACAACTCAAGGGGCTTAGATGAGTTGTTACTTTTGGTCTCTGTTAAATGTCAGAAGTAATTCGTAGCGGTTTGCTGATTTTAGTGGGGCCTTTACTTCTAATATGTTCTAGCTGATTGCATTCATTAGGAAGACAATTGAGCTTTTTAGAGAAAGTGCACTCCAGAAGAATTGAATATTCATGAATCCTGGTATAAAACATTAACCTATGGAGGGCATTAGAAAATCCACCTATTTACACACCAATCCTTGTGCACAAGAGATACTTATAGTCTTTATATATACTAATTAAATGATATGAAACTTATAAGGGTAAAGGAAAATCAAAATGTTTGCATGCATGATAAACGATCAACCGAACAAGAAGGAAACACTATAATTATTTTATTTTTAAGAGTTTCTCGGGTCAAGTGCACTAACATAAGAGTTTCACGGGTCAAGTGCATGATAAACGATCAACCGAACAAGAAGGAAACACTATAATTATTTTATTTTTAAGAGTTTCTCGGGTCAAGTGCACTAACATAAGGTCTGACTCCCATATAACTAAGAAAAAATCATTAGTATCTGCTAGGGCAAATATGGGGTACAAGTCAAATAATCCATCGAAAGGTAGAATCAAGTATTGCACTTCAATGGTAACAACTAAGAGGAGCAAATTCATTAATATTAAATAGATGAAAAGATTAAAACTCACTTGAAGAGTATTTAACCTGGCACAGAGCTTCAGTGCTGTCAATTCATTCAACATATTATACACTTCTTCCAGAAGTACGGATTCAACCACCATATTCTCGATTGTGGAAAAGACTGTCTCCTTGTACTAGGTCATATGAGGCGCAACAGGATACACTATTACCCTACTTTTACATTAAAATAATTGAATAATGCTTCACCTTACAGCCTTGCTTCCCATTGTAATTGCTTCTTCGTCCCAAGCTGTGAATCCTCTTATCTAATGAAACTTAAAAAAAGTAAAGGAAAAAAAATGTTTGCATGCATGATGAACGATCCCCGGAACAAGAAAGAAATAATATCTTCATATGCAAAAAAAAATTATTACCAACTCAAAAATTGTGTCACGGCTGTTAATTCTGATAGGAGACAATCATATAAAGCAACAATCGTTATCAATCTTTGTTCCATTATTTAGCACCACTTTGGCACATGGTTACTCAGCTAGAAAAGTCTGTACTTGAAGAGTAAATATATGTCATGAAAGTTACTATGAGAAACCCTTTATTCATTGTCATTGATTATAAAAACATATACTATGTAGTTTGATGCATCTAGATTAGCATCAGAAACACAGGCATAGTAAGCAAGCACTATTAACGTAAGGTCACACTGTTTTGCATAAAGTAGGATAAACAAGGAAGAAATAAAGAAAAATAGTAATTGAAACATCACAAAGTTAAATATCCTGTTGAAAATGTGATACCTGATTGGCTATTGAGTTTCTGTAAAAAGCCATCCAAAGTATGGAAAATTATCAAAGTAAGGTTTGTAAGTGTAAATTGTCCGATGGAAGGCTCAGCTCAAAGTATTGGTCCACTGTCTGCATATAAAGCGTTGGAAGAAGACATAAGAAAATAAAGAATGTGAAAGTAACAAAGATATAAATGATAGTCCAAATGCAATTTTATAAGCTTTACTCATTCAACTCGAGTGTGTTCAATTTTAGCTTCGAACAAAAACCAGGCATATAGAAGAATTCATTCCCTTTAACTCCCTCCGTCCATAATAAATGTCGCATATGACTAGTCAACGTTTTTAAGGAATGTGTTTTCATTGTTTGCACATTGCTTGTACAATGGTAAAATTGCACTAGGATTATTTCCTCATTTAGAAATGTGACATTGATTTTGGGATATATAAAAATGGAAAGTATGACATTTGTTATGGGATGGAGAGAGTATCTAACAAAAGAAATAATGACTCAGCAGTAAAATGTAGTCTACAAAGGGTAACGGCATGTACACAAAATTTAAGAAACTAAGGTTGTGATGCATGCAACATATCAAAGCAATCGAGCACACATGCAGTGTGTTAGCCTTGCATATATCTAAAATTATAAGTGTATAGTAACTCACATTCACATAAAATATATATTTATTTTCTGGTCCTCGGAGGACTATAATCAATGTATCCCACAAAAGCATGAAAATCAAATCTACATCTCTGCATCTATAAAATATGAGCCAATATTTCCACGGGATCAAAGGAAAGATGCGTAAGACATATACTTTCAGAACCTATGGACCAAGTAAGAAGAATAGTACGTATGCTCAAGCAGGATAGTATGCACGAAAGATTCTAATCAAGGTAAGTGTTTCAAAATAAGAAGAATCTGCAGATGATGCATTGTTAACCTCTACTAGAAGCTGCCTAAAATAGAATATATGTGTGCGTGAGTGGGTATACCTGCTGAAAAAGCATCTAGGCGTACAATGCATCATGCAGCTTCTGAGTAATACCTAAATTTGACAAGGTAAACTTGATAAGCTTTTGAAATTTTTCACTTTTCTAGTATACGTACCATAAAAGAAGACTGAGAAAGGATACTGGCTCATGCAACAAGTAACAAGCAACACACAGATAACAGTGAAAGAACATACCTCAATGAGCTTGCTTTCTTCCAGTGTCAAATATGCAAAAAAAATACCCTGCACCAAACACAATCTTGTTTCACTGTTGTTGTAGTCAATGGTACACATCAGGTTGTTCATATACATTTCCTCCTCCTTGTTACCCTCAGTAGTCAGTACATAAAACTTTCTATAGTTAAACAATTGCATGATCCAATAGTGCCACCTCGTTTGTTCCTGCAAACCTGAAGGGAAAAGGTAGTGTGAGAAGTAAGACTAGAAGAAAAGTGTCTGATACTGTGAGTACATGTCACAGCACCATATCATCAAACAGGGACGGGGGCATGTTGGGGCAAGGGTGTCAATTGACCCCCCTTCCATAATTTTCCAACTTTTCCCCTACGTTTCATCTTCACCAGGTACAACTTGATCACCCCCTTTCTTCAACCACCGAGCTATATAACCCTGCATTTCAGAAAGGTAAAATAATTCAGAGAGAGAGAGATGCATAGCAGTTGGAGGCAATCCAGGGTTTTAGAAAGGTACAGGCCTAAGTCACTTTAGGTGAAAGAGAAGGCATCCCGGTCTCTTGGTGTGCAGGAAGGCCAGAAAAGAAAATGAAAATAATACTTTCTAACGCGGTGATGACAGCAGTATATATGAGTTGGATCAATAAGATTGAATACAAAACTGGTAAAATGATTTGAACCATGCCTATAGTATAAATATTCATGTTAATCAATTTCATTTGCTCGTCAGAAATATCAACTCCTTAATCATCACGTCAATTTCCATAATTATCTGAAATATTATAAATAAAAACCACACAGAGGAGTGTTTTCTCTTTGGTGTCAAAAAACATACCTCTAAAATAACCTTCCCATTAGATTAAACAGAATCTTCATCTGGCAAATAGTTTCCCCTAGTCCTTTCCATGTAATGCCGATCCTTGAAATTTTGCAACTGATTTACAAGAAGCAATCAGAAAGTATAAGAAATTGGTATTGAAATTAGGAATAATTGAAGGAGGAGAAGAAGAATGAGACCTCAATATTGAAAGCACGTCAAGTCCATTCTAAGATATGTGCATGTTGAGAAATCAACCAATCCAGAATAATAGGTTGGCGAATTTCTTGAACCTGCAGGGAGAGAGATAGAGTTAAACCAGACTCACGTGAATATCAAGTCCAAAAAAATCTACATTCAGATCGAATGATGCTTCGTGGACATATATATCTTGTTTCAACGATTGAAGTAATTCAGAGGCTTGGCAATTGACTCGGTTCAGAATATGTTACCTGATAATGACCTAGAAGAGGTTACCATCTTTCAACTCATTCATCTAAATAAACATAGGGCAGATTCTTTTAGCAAGTATCACTTATACGAAACGAACCATCTTTTTACCATAAAATTGGTGCATTAGTTTAGCTTTTTGATCTTTGCAAGCACCAGCTCTTTGTTTCTCTGCGAGACTCTGCGACTTCATAAACATTGTCACCCGTGAAGTACACTGACTCGTGAACTTAACTGTTCTTGACGTAATATAAATTAAAATACCAGAATGTTGAAAGATTAGCATTGAATCCATGGATCAGTAAATTACTAATAAAACAGAATGGGGTTCAGCATTCTCATTTGAGAGTGAGAAAGAAAAAATCACTAGTGCTTTTTAAAATGGTCCACTTCGGGGATAGAAGTTCAAGATAAGAAAATAGCAGGATAAGACCTGTAAATATTGGCGCAGCAGCATTACTACAGTTGAAAGACAACAATAGAAATAGAACTCCCCACATCCCATACTTCCAGATTTCCGAGAGAGACCCATTATTTCTTAATACCCTCTTCTAGTGTGCCAACTTGTTTATGAATATACTGCACGAAAGAAGAAAGACATCAGAAGAACATGCTCAGATTAAGATTGTAAGGTTTTGATGAGATGCTGCATATAGACAACAAATTTCACAATCTTTAGTTCAGAAAATCAGGGCATGAAAGAAGAAGACAACATCCATCAGAAGTGTCAAAGGGATTGCTCACAATCACGTTAGCTTCGAACAAAAATCAGGTATATAGAAGAATTCATTCCCTTCGAACAAGCATCATGCATCTACTGAGTAATACCTAAATTTGACAAGGTCAACTTGATAAGCTTTAGAAATCTTCACTTTCCTAATATACTTACCGGGAGAGAAGAATATGTTATCAATCAAAATAAGGGATACTGGCTCAATAATGAAAGAACATACCCCAAATTATCATAAAGCCTGATGCTTAAATGATAACAAGCAGACCAGTAGCTGGGTTGACCTTGAATATTAAAATGTTGTAATAATGGAACATTTCCCCTCTAGAATTTTTTTAGAACAATAGTTGCAATGAAAAGAAATGAAAATAATACTTCATAATATGAGCGAAATCTCTAATTGATTAATCGCTTGAGCAAAATGTCCAATTGCAATGTCAGAAGCATATTTATTATAAAGGATAAAAATCAACACCAACACATAGACAAGATGTATGAAAGAACCCCAAAGGAGGACAATCTTCAAAGAAAAAAATATGATTGAGATGGTTTGAATACATATAGTGTAAAATAGTGCATACACCCATGAGGAAGAGCAATAATATCAATATCAACAGCAATGGTGGTAGAAGACAACAGAAGTAGAATTATCAACACGATGCACGGGACTATATGCAGATTCAAAAGACCCATGAACCTAAATTCTGAAAGGGAATAGAAGACCAACCTTAATATAGAAAGCATGCCCAGTCCATTTCAAGATGTATGCAGAGAAATCAACTTATCAAGAATGATATGATGGTAAATTTCTCAAAACTGCAAAAAGAGAGAGTCAGAGAGAGAGAGGGAGAGAGTTACAATCAGACCCATTTGATGAAAACTTACCTCAAAAATAACCTCTCCATTAGGGTAAACTGAAAATCATCTGACAAATAATTTCCCCAATTCCTTCCAGTTAAAATTAGAGAGTAGTAGAAATTGGCATTGAAATTAAAATCATTGAGAGAGAGAGAAAGAGAGAGTATAAGCATTATAGGTGAAAGAGAAGTCATGGTATACTGAAACTTCATCATCTGAAAAATAGTTTCCCAATTCCTTTCCAAGTAGTGTCGATCATTGAAAAATAGCAATTGATTTTAAAGAAGCAATTAGCAAATATTAGAAATTGGCATTGAAATTAAGAATAGTTGAAGGAGGAGAAGATGAATGGAACCTTGTATTGGTGACGCTGCGACTATGGCGGTGAAGATCGTGAGGACGGAATGTAGGGGGCGGAGACTAGGGTTAGGAATGGAGGGGACGGGAAATGGCGGGTGCTCTCCCTACTCTTAAATACTTGGTGGTGAGCGTATTTTGCACGCTATATCGTATTAAAAAAATAAAAAATAAACTCCGTAAATTGACAAATTGTACGCTGAAACATAACGGATAGTTTGTGACGGACAAATGTTGGGCATTTTATTTATCAAATTGGGCCCGGTTCATTTAATTGGATTCAGCACTAGGATGGTTTGGGCTCAACTTCATTACGATTTTTCTTTCAGAGAATGCTCATAAATTTCTTTTTGCATTATATTACTACCTCCGTCCCAATCTAAATGTCCAGTTGACCAAAAATTGATAAGTTTGATTTAAACATAAATGCAATTCTAATCATCCTATTTAAATTTTAAAAATTGTTATCAATAACAATTTTTAAAATTTAAATAGGATGATTAGATTTGCATTTATGTTTAAGCCAAACTTATCAATTTTTGATCAACTGTACATTTAGATTGGGACGGAGAGAGTATTATATTGTATTATTCTGTAAATAATACTGCATACTGTATTTGACAATTGATAATAATGCATACTAAATATAATACATTATCAGTCAATAATAATGAAAAACAAAGAGTCAACCAAAAAAGAAGGAAATAGTGGAGTAAAAATTTAACCTTATTAAGGTTTAAAAAATTTAATGATAAATAAAGATTCCAAAAAGAATATTATAGAGGAAGTATAAAATAAAAATATTGATCAGTTCAAAAATATTCCTTCATTTCAGTATTAATTTTACTTTGACTTTGGATTGACCTTTCAAATTGAGGGTCCTAAGACTATCCTCATCAGTGACTCAACCCAATTAGACATGGCCGATTCGGTTCAATCGTCGGTTTACGGTTGAAAATCGTCGGTTTGAACCTTGGACAAACCTCAATCGGAACCGAACAGCCAAATCGAATAAACCGGTTACGGTTTTGACGGTTTACGGTTTTAACGGTTTTTCGGTTAACCTTCGATTTCTCCGGTTTGGATCTGCTCGGCCGAGTCTTTGGTGTTGTTCGGTCGAGCACACCCTTTTAGGGTTTAGGGGTTGAGGGTTGCTCGGCCCAGTCTTTGGTATTGCTCGATCGAGCATAACCTTTTAGGGTTTAGGGGTTGAGGGTTGCTCGGCCGAGTCATATATACTGCTCGGTAGAGCATACCCTTCAAAAAAATGCCAACTTTCTGGTCTCATATGCTCGGTCGAGTCTATAGTAGTGCTCGACCGAGCATATCATTTTTCAACCTTGTACCAGTTAATTTTTTAACAGTTTTCGTTAGCTTTGTATGTAGTATATTAACTTTTTAAACAAAAAAAAATTGGAAAAATAAGACTATTTTAGACTTAAGTTTACTACATACATTTTTTGCAAAAAGGTTTATAAAAAAAAGTTATGAATTTTGAAAGAAATACAACTTAACAGTTTTTTGAAAAAAGTTAACTTTTAATTTTTTTCAATTTTTTTGGATAAATAAGATTATTTTAGACTTTTGTTTACTACATACAATTTTTGCAAAAAAGTTATATAAAAAAATTATGAATTTTAAAAGAAATAAAACTTATCTTTTTTAAAAGAAACGAAAGTATATAAAAGAAAAAAGGGACGGTACCCTTAAAATTACAAAGAGGGGGACAACCAATCTTACCCTTTTATAAATAAGGGGGGACATTTAGTAGAATAGTAGTAGTAGTGGTGCTGGTGGTGGCAGTGGTAGCAGACTAGTAGTGGTAGTGGTAGTAGTGGTGGTAGTGATAGTAGTGGTAGTGGTAGTAGTTGTGGTAGTGATAGTGGTGGTGGTGGTGGTGGTAGTGGTAGTGGTAGTAGTAGTGGCGGTAGTGATAGTAGTAGGTGGTGGTGGTGGTGGTGATGGTGGTGGTGGTAGACTGGTAGTAGTGGTATTGGTAGGAGTGGTAGTGGTATGAGTGGTAGTAGTAGTGGTAGTAGCGGTAGTAGAGGTAGTGGTAGTAGTGGTGGTAGTGGTGGTGGTGGTGGTAGTAGTAGTAGTAGTGGTTGTAGTAGTGATGGTGGTGGTGATGGTAATGAACTGGTGATGGTGGTGGTGGTAGACTGGTAGAAGTGGTAGTGATAGGAGTGGTAGTAGTAGTGGTAGTAGTAGTAGTGGTGGTAGTGGTAGTGGTAGTGGTAGTAGACTAGTAGTGGTAGTGGTAGTAGTGGTGGTAGTGGTAGTAGTGACAGTGGTAGTAGTAGTGGTAGTGGTGGTAATGGTGGTGGTGGTGGTAGTAGTAGTAGTAGTAGTGGTAGTAGAGGTGGTGATGGTGATGGTGGTAGATTGGTAGGAGTGGTAGTGGTAGGAGTGGTAGTGGTAGTGATAGTAGCAGTAGTGGTGGTGGTGGTAGTAGTGGTGGTAGTGGTGGTGGTAGTAGTAGTAGTGGTAGTAGTAATGGTAGTAGTGGTGGTAGTAGTAGTCTGTAGTAGTGGTAGTAGTAGTAATGGTGGTAGTGGTGGTGGTGCCGTGGTGGTAGTGATAGTAGTGGTGGTGGTAGTAGTGGTGGTAGTGGTAGTGGTGGTGGTGGTGGTAGTAGTGGTGGTGGTGGTGGTGGTGGTTGTAGTAGTAGTGGTGGTGGTACTGGTAGTAGTATTGGTGGTGGTGGGTGGTGGGGGTGACGAACATAACAGCTAGTTTGAAAAAGTAGCCGTTGGAACATGTTCTGACGTTCTGCTCGGCCGAGCATGACCGTTATTGAAAATTTACACACTGAAAATGACCCCCTCGGCCGAGCAACTAAAAAACCGGCGGTTGACCGATTTTTCAAAATGCCAAACCTTAACCGAACCGCCCATTTATTGGTTCCGGTTAGCCGATTCCGGTTAACCGGCGTTGACCGATTTTGCTCGGTTTTGATCGGTTGAAAATCGCCCGATTGGCCTGTCCGGTTTATAAAATGGACACGTCTAAACCCAACCCAACCTCAAATAAAATATTAATTTCTCTCACTTCTATATACACAACTCTCAACCTTATATAATATATACTCCCATCATTGACCCAAACCTAACCCAACATTTTAATAAAATATTTATTTTCCTTTACTCCAACTTACCTAATATACTTATCATTTTATTTTTTTTAATAATGTATTAGTAACTATATTTTTAAAATTACTCATACAATTATTAAAAATAATTACTCATACAATTATAAATTAAATTATTTTATTATTTTATTAATTATATAAAATATATTAGTTTTTGAATGAAATAAAAGTGACGGGCTAGGCCCAACTAACAAGCTCAGTTACTTACTTATTATTGCCACTACATTCTCACTGGGCTAGGCCCAATGACCACCATGCCCAAGGCTCATCAGCAAGATCAGTCGACCTAGCTTATTGTCCGACCTACGTGGTCCCGACTTAGCTATCGTCCGACATACGATCCAGGTTCCAGTTCGGGCATGACCCGATCCTATCCATCAGTCAGGTCGACCTGGATCCAAACAGACGACCTCGACCTATGATGCTATGTCGACCTACAGAGTCCAGGCGTGAATACAATTCTTTCCATAACGGACTTCCTACAAATCAGGAGTTATTTATGGACAAGGTCTCTTATGCTAATCTGATCCACGATTCTAGGGATCTAGCACAATCCTATTACAAATATAACTTTCATCTACAACTATAAATACATGACAATATCAATCGTTCCAAGGTAATTGATATTTGTTATTCTGAATACATTGTTCTTTATAACTTATCAGCTCTCATATACACCGTACTTACTCTCACGCCCGAGGGTCTTCTCCGGAGACCATTTCGACTAATCGTGGGTTCTGTTTTCAGGTCAAAAGCCAGGTGATCGGTCTTGCAGCTGGACGAAGATTGATTACAACACGATTCCTACAACATCAGTTTTAAATATATATTTATATAAATACATGTCACCCAATCATTGGATGACATGTATCAAAATGTAAACAACCAACCCAACCCAACTTCTCAGTTGGCCAGCTGGCCAGGTTGAAGAAATACCATGACTTTCTATTTATTTTATTTATTTTTTGATTTTGTTCCTAGTGGTGATCATCTCTCTAGAGTCATCGATGGCTGTAGTCTGAATGAATGGTTGCTCAGCTCCCCTGGGCAAGCTATTACTGGTTTAAAAAAAAAAAGGATAATTGTAATTATTTTATTACAAAAATCCACATTAATTCATTGTTTCATTCAACTTTCTTGTTTTATCAATTAAAACCTTTTAAGATTGTGGTAATCGATAGATGTATTATGCATGACCTTATGGTTATTGCTTCATTTGATTTGATGCTTACACATAAAATCCATACAGAAGTGTTTTCTTTTAAGAAAGAGAAGTAAAAAACTCAAATCCGAATAGTTGTGTGAAGAAATTTTCAAATTTATAAAATTAAATGGTTATTTAAAAATTGTTTGTTGGTATGTCCATATTATTGATTCCTCGATTAACTGATCAATTCAATCACACATTCGGTGTTTTTTTTAAAACAACCTCACACATTTAATTTAGATTTTAGGTAATTTAATAATTTCGAATGCCAATTTTACAATTTTAACTCATAAACTATCATCTCCCATTCTACATCTTAGTGATTGATTATGTGTCCAAACGATCTTTACTCGATTTTCATTCCAGAAAAAAAAAAAAAAAAAAGTGATTTAGTTGTTACTTTGCTTTTGTTAAAGTTAACAGACTATCAATTCAATATTTTCGCTCGGTGTCAC
Organism: Adenophora triphylla var. japonica; assembly: GCA_022495995.1. Classification (NCBI taxonomy): domain Eukaryota; kingdom Viridiplantae; phylum Streptophyta; class Magnoliopsida; order Asterales; family Campanulaceae; genus Adenophora; species Adenophora triphylla. The sequence continues at coordinate 74,505 of JAFEMH010007051.1, forward strand.
TTAAATTCCAGCAACCCTAAATCTTTCTAAATATGAAATGTGACTTAGTGCAATTTTATCATTATAAGAGTAATGTACGAGACAAGCTTATCTGTACCACTTTGTATATCACGTTATTTACCACAAATGATCTAACGATTATAAATTATTAGGGCTGACATTATTGTGAAATCATAATAATTGATAAATAACCATTAGATCATATACTCCCTCCGTCCCGGTTCACTTGGCACCAAAAAGGTGGGCACGGTAACTAAGAAAAAGTAAGAGAGATAATTAATTAAAGAAAATGTTGTGAGTAGAAAAGGTAAAGTATGAGAGAGAATGAGTGGTGAGAATAGTGATTTGATTGGTGTTGTGAGTGTAAAAACTTTTCATTTTGGACAGTGTCAAGTGAGATGAGACGGACCAAAATGAAAATTAGTATCAAGTGAAGTGGGACGGAGGGAGTATATGGTACACAATGTAATTTAAAAAAATGGTAAAGATGATCTAGGCTCATAATGTACAAACTAAACTAGTAAAAATATTTTTTCAAGATTAATAACAACTCTAACGGCATACTCCCTCCGTCCCAGCGAAAGAGCCATTTATTTTCTTTTTGGGCGTCCCATTTAAAAAGCCACTTTCCCAAAAAGGAAACCTTAAATCACTATTCTCTCCACTCATTCTCTCTCCTACTTTACTTTTACACTCACAACATTATCTTTCTTACATCACCTCCCACTCATTCTCTCTCCTATTTAATTTTTCATACTCACAACATTTAAACTTTTTCTCTTTCCTACATCACATTTCTTATTTTGCGTGCCGGACAAATTTACCGACTCTTTCGCTGGGACGGAGGGAGTATTTACTTTTTAATAATTTTAACTTATGTACAATAAATAATTGAATGTTATGTGGGTGGACAAACTACTCATTAATTTAATATTTAATTATTTATTATCAACTATATTAATCAAAATCTTGTAAAAAACTAATTTTTTCGTAAAATAAGTAAAAAAAATTAGTTTTAAAGCACTAAATCTAACTAATAAAAGTGATGAACAATTCTGAAAACTAATTTTTTTATAACATTTTGAAAAAAATTAATTTTTCATAAGAGTTACTCACTATATTTATAATTAAATTTTGTAAATTTTATTTGTGACTTTAGTTTTACTCACGATTAAAAAGTAAAAACCCATGTTAGCAACTGTAGCTTGAACCCACCCATAAATCAATATCCGACTCCGACCCAATTAAACCACCCAATACTTAACCTTAACCCGCCAAACACTCTTAAATTGACCAAGCTCGGGGGACGAATATCAGTTTCTTTTCTCACTCGGAATCCCAAATTTCTCCGATCACGGCTGTCGTTTAAACCCTAACCCTAAAAGAAGAGCCATGTCTTTCTCCAATCAGAACGAAGACGGCAACAATCGCCGGCGGCTCTACAACCCTTACCAAGACCTCCAAGTCCCCGCCCAACTCTACAAGCTCCCTACATCCCCCGAATTCCTCTTCCAAGAGGAAGCCGTAGCTCAACGCCGTTCTTGGGGCGAGAATCTCACCTACTACACCGGCATCGGTTATCTTGGCGGCGCCACTGTCGGGGGCGGTAAGGGTTTGATCGAAGGCCTTAAGGCGTCCGAGCCTGGGGATACTACCAAGCTCAAGATTAATAGGATCCTTAACGCTGGTGGTCATGGGGGTCGGAAGTTTGGTAACCGGGCGGGTATCATTGGATTGATGTACGCGGGTCTAGAGAGTGGAATGGTGGCTCTTAGGGATACTGATGATGTGATTAATAGCGTGGTTGCTGGTTTGGGAACGGGTGCGCTTTTTAAGGCGGCGTCTGGACCTAGGTCGGCGGCGGTGGCCGGAGCTATTGGTGGGGTCGTTGTTGGGTTGGCCGTGACGGGGAAGCAGGTTTTGAAGAGATATGTGCCGATCTAAAAATGGTGTGTGGCTTTGGGCTCTTATATCAATTTAGTTATCTACAATTTTGATCTGTTATGATATTGACTCACATACTTTTGCCATGGAAAAATTAAAATACCCCCTGTCCGAAAATGATACTTTTTTTGCCGTTAACGAAGGTACTTTGCAAAATAAATTTAGGTTAATTTAATTATTCTAAATTAACAGCAAAAAATGTGGGAAGAACATTTTGGGACGGAGGAAGTACAAGTTTTATCTGTATCTATTTCATTATTGTTATTCTATTGTACTCTTCGGATGAAGAGGGTGTAGGAGGTTAAATAAAACTTTAAATGGCTTGATATGGCCAAAGATGGGGAAATGGAATGAAATTATGTTGGTGAATGTAATTTTTTGTTGGAGATTTATGCGATGACTGATTGTAGCTGCTTGAAGGTTTTACTCAGCTTATCTGTATCAGTATTTCTATGCTGAGTTTCATGTTGGAGATAACACTCATGCATATTTGATATTTTATTAGTTTTATGCTGTTTTTGTATTGCAATTTATAATTATCTTTGCTTGAAATCCTCGGAATAAAATGTGTTATGTGCCTGCACCAAGTCTATGTCAATCTTTCTCTGGGTTTCGTTGGGCCTCTCACTCCTCTGTCAATGATGTATCAATATAGGTATTAGGTACCAGATGTAGGGTTTAAAAGTTTACGAGTGGTGAAAGAACTCATGAGAGAGATGAGTTTTGTTCTTTGAGTTACATGGTTTACTCCAATTTGCTATGACATGTTTGCTTTCAATCTCTAATCAAATTGCTATGGGCCGGAGCAGCAATAATGCTTGTGCAATTGTGTATGATTTTCGCTTGTAGGCTTAATTTTTGTATTGTGAAGTTGGAACCATGCTGATGTGTTCTCAACACGGCTGTTGATCTCACTGCTTTAGATAGTGTTTGCACGAGGAAGATCTATCTCCTTCTCAAGAGCTTTCAGAAGGATTTTCCTCCACTCTTTGTGGTGGAAGATACCCTTGCGAGAGGGCAGTAGGTAGAAGCTTGCTCGAGTTACTTCTGAAGAAGTCTTTTGCCATCGCCACTAAGGTCACCTTATATCAAAGAGATAGTTAATCTTGTCCGTTGACAACTGAAAGCATACCCCCCCCACCCCCCAAACACCCTGTTCTCTTTTTTCTAGCTTAAGACTATTTTTATATGGATTTCATTGTTTCAGGTAGAAGATCTCTAGCAATTGTTAATTTATTTATTTTAATTTTTTTTTCAAAGGTAGTTCATGCAGGTCTATTATCTCTGGTTGCAAAAGTTTGGTCTTAGATGTTGTGAAATCACAACATCTTGGGAGAGAGGTTACTCTAGTTTGCAAAAGATAACCATGAAGTCTCAGTTTTGCTTCTTGTATGAGGTTGAGACACACAAGTAACTTGTGCCTAATATCTGTGTCTTAGCATACAGGTCTGGACTTTTGGGATTGCTTGCTGCTTTCTTTTTAGGTTTGTGTTTGAGTCTCTCTCTCTCTCTCTGTGTGTGTGTGTGTGTGAGAGAGAGAGAGAGAGAGAGAGAGAGGGAGTAGATTTGCATCTTGGATACAATTAGCTCCAGCTTTATGGCCTGTTAGTCTTTGCATTGTCATTTGAACACATTGATCATAATGATACTTGCACAATAAGGGGGAGCCAAGGGGTAGCAATTTTTTTAAAAAAACCTGTCCGCTAATTGAATTACTCTTATGGTGGTGGACGAGATGAAGATGTCGTTGTCGTAGTGTACAACAGAGTTTGAAAGTTGTATTAATGGCATTTAGGTGCTGTTACTGTGTCAATGGACTTTTTTAAGTATGATGAGTTGTGTTGGATTTTATGGTTTAAATATTGAAACAAAAGGGAAGGGTTTCGGTGAGGACAGAACTTTGTTAGAACTGTCCTACTCCTTCTCCAGATTCTAGGTCTAAGCATAGGTCCTTTGGCTTTTCTGAACTCTTCCCTTTCTATCTGAAGAATTTTATAGTGAGTCTAATTTGGACAAGTGGGTCCAAGATTCAGAAAAGAGGATCCTTAATGAGAGGAACATTGATGTTGTTAAGTTCAAAAGCTTTGGGATTTTTCATTTTTTGGAGGATAATAACTTTTTGCCAACGGTTACTAAGGTTTCAAAATATGTTGAGAGTGTGGTGAGAAACTTTTATGCCCATTTGTGTGAGGATATTGATGATAGGAATACTCCTTACTATGGGAAAATTTTTGTGAGAGGAACCATTTTTGATTTCAACCCCTCGATAATTAATAGGGCTTATGGTCTCCCTAATGTTGATGATGAGTATGTGGCTATTGAGCCCAATTCCTTGGCTAGCTATCTCACAGGTGGGAAAATGAGTGTGGAGTGATCACTTTAGAGCTACCTACCCATCTCACATCTCTGTTTTGTGTTCTTCATAAACTTTGCATTACAAATTGGCTTCCAACGACCCATGAGAACACCATTACCCTAGAACAAGCCACTTTATTGTATAAGTTGGGTAATAAACAGAGAATGAATTTTGGGAGAGTGGTTTTTACCCACCTGGCTGCTTGGGCAAAGAAAAAGAAAGCCTCAGCATATCTCTTTCCTTCCCTCATCTTCAATGTCCTTACCTTCCAATCCCTAACCCTTTGGAATGTTGACTACTACACTGAGAATCCAGTATATTACAAGATAGGCATATAGATCTCCCTTGGGTTCTAGCCATTTTTGTGTGTGTGTGTGAGAGAGAGAGAGAGAGGGAGTAGATTTGCATCTTGGATACAATTAGCTCCAGCTTTATGGCCTGTTAGTCTTTGCATTGTCATTTGAACACATTGATCATAATGATACTTGCACAATAAGGGGGAGCCAAGGGGTAGCAAATTTTTTTAAAAAAACTTGTCTGCTAATTGAATTACTCTTATGGTGGTGGACAAGATGAAGATGTCGTTGTCGTAGTGTACAATAGAGTTTGAAAGTTGTATTAATGCTGTTTAGGTGCTTTTACTGCGTCAATGGACTTTTTTAAGTATGATGAGTTGTGTTGGATTTCATGGTTTAAATATTGAAACAAAAGGGAAGGGTTTCAGTGAGGACAGAACTTTCCTAGAACTGTCCTGAGACTGCAGACCCGTGTTCATAGTGTCCGTGAATATAAAGATGTTCTCAGTTTCTTTTGGTAGGTGGAGTGATGCTCTAAGGTGAGATCTATCTAGTAGTTTCTTAGGTCTGGGGAAAGGGAAGTTATATCGTGTTATGGCCTGCATGTCAAAAACATTTTTACCTGTCCACAGATATAGCAAGTCTTGTCTAGAAGCTTTTGGACATCTGGTTATTACTTCAGTCATTTTACCAGCTAAGGTCAGATATGTAAAGGTAGGTCTGTAGGTGTCATACGGAGTATTTAGCTTGTTTCACCAGCTTAAATTTTTACTGTTCTCAGTTTAGATGACTTTACTAAATTTCAGCTTAATGCAGTCATTTATTTAAGCTGTGAATAGTAAAAAATAATTATTCGAGTGATTGAGGTAGTAAACTTGCTCTTCATTTCCGGACCCAGGGATTTCATCATGTGGACATCTCTGTTTTAATTTGTTGATTACAATTTACAAGGCTGATATATACCACTTATGATCCAGGACGATCATGGTACTTTTCTTTTGAGCTATTCCCCTGCAAAAGATTTGGATTTTCACATTTTACTTTTCATTGTGTTGTGTTTTATATTATTTTAGAATGTGATACTCCAATTTTGTCTATTCATTCTGATTCAAAGCTATTAATTATGCTTATTCAAAAGACTTGCTATTTCTTTTTCAGACTTTGGAATGGAATTGACCAAGGAAAATGGCTCACTAAGCTGTCAGCTCTTTTTTGTTCTTTTTGGTTATGTAAGTAGTTAGTTCATGCAATTTTTGACACAACTTTAATCGTTGGTCATCTGGAAAGCCTTCATGTGCTTTTAATATAGGGGTTTAATATAGGGGATAGGCTGCGTACATTCGACCCCTCTTATCCCGTACATCCGACGCCTCTTATCCCATCGTGGGTGGGAGTATTTGTGGTACTGAAGTAATGTTTTTGTGGGGTAATGTTGTTGAAATTTGAAGTAATATTCTGTTGCTTCTGCTTTTTTTGTACCATCTGCAGGATTCATAGTTTTAGTTTTCAGAAGACCACCGGAAAACATTATAATGTAAGAGATAGTATCCCAAATAAAATCTGTGATTTAGATAAATTTATTCTAGTTTGCGTGAACTCCCACCATCCTAATTTGCGCTCCACTGTCAGAAAATGATTTTCTGAAACTATATCAAAACAAAAATCAGTATTCTTGAGACCTGAGGGATTATTCATTGTCATGTAATCATAAAATCTGATATTAAGCCTGGCAGTTTGCCACATTTGTTACTTCAGCAAGCAAGCTCGAACATGAACATGCATAAGTCTGACTCGGTCGACTTGTTTACGGCCCTATCTGCCACATCTGCTACTTCATCCTGACCATCAAAAATGCCCCATGGGCTAAAAATCAAGGCACCCACATCCCCAAAAGGAGACAATGTTATATTTCAAGCAGCTCATCTTAGCCATCCATGTTACGAGCCATCAAGGCAAAATGACAGTTTATTGAAGATTTATAGTTGTCAGTAATGAATACAGGAGGTGCACTCTCATGATTTAATCCTCTTCATGCACACAAGAGGCTGCATTTACACTCTATACGAGCAAAACTGAGTACATGGTTTTACCTGTCTCACCGCTCCCTTTTGTTTTTTATTCGAAAAAGATGTCTAAACCTTTTGTTCCTATATATGTAGTAAAAAAGAAGAATGCATGGTACATATTTTCAGAGCAGCATTGTCTCTGGATTCTCAATGTAGCCTTTATATGCTGCCAGCCATTCCGCACCAATAGCACCTGCATCAATTAAATGGAAGTTAGTTTCTTTATATATATATATATATATATATATATATATATATATATATATATATATATATATATATATATATATATATATATATATATATATATATATATATATATAAATACAACTTTAAGTAATACTCCATCTGTCCCAAAATGAATATATATATATATATATATATATATATATATATATATATATATATACTCCTCCGTCCCAAATGAAAGAGCCACAAAATTAGCCGGGCACGCAAAATAAGAAATGTGATGTAGGAAAGAGAAAAAGTTTAAATGTTGTGAGTATGAAAAATTAAATAGGAGAGAGAATGAGTGGGAGGTGATGTAAGAAAGAGAATGTTGTGAGTGTAAAAGTAAAGTAGGAGAGAGAATGAGTGGAGAGAATAGTGATTTAAGGTTTCCTTTTTGGGAAAGTGGCTTTTTAAATGGGACGCCCAAAAAGGAAATAAATGGCTTTTTCGTTGGGACGGAGGGAGTATATATATATATATATATATATATATATATATATATATATATATATCAGATATAATGTTCAGTAAGTCTGCTGAAAATAATATGTCAGATTCGGAACTTGTCCTACCATCAATAACACGATGATCGCAGCTCAATGTTGAGGTCATAATAGAAGCAAACTTAAATTGATCAGGTCCTGAGCCAGGTAGCACTCTCTTCTCAGCTGCACCGGACCAAATTTTGTTTAGTAAAATGAAGCCAAGATATCATGATGAAGGTTAATTCAAGGATGCAATCTTACCAGATCCGACAGCTAAAATGGCTGCCTGTGGAGGATTGATTATAGCGCAGAATTGCTTGATGCCAAATGGTCCTCCTAAGTTAGAGACAGTAAATGTACCTCCCTGTGAAGGGTATAATTAGGAGTCATGCAACCAGCTTAAATACAAAACTTTAAGTAATACTCCATCTGTCCCAAAATGAATATTGTCTAAATTTCCAAAAAAAAAAAATGTCCAAAATGAATGACCATTTTTAGGGGCAGTTACTAAATCATCCATCATCAAACAACAACTTCTAGTTCACACTTACACTCATGATGTAATATGGTGAGCTCAATAAGGGTTTTAATGTACTTCTGCTACTACATAATATGCTTAGATCCCAACTTTCTTAAAGGTCCCTCAAATTTAAAATAAGACATTTATTTTAGGACGGAGGTAGTAGTATGATAGAAGCAAAAATAGATATAAGTTGCATGAACCTCATAATCTTCTGGTTTCAAGCTGTTCTCCTTGGCTTTCAGAGCCAAATGCTTAACTTCCTCTGAAATTTTAGAGAGCCCCTTTTTATCAGCATCCTGCAAATGCAAACGTAATACTCAAGGTCACAAGCGAAGTCACAAAACATGAACATTGGTTCATGGCACTAAACGCGTATAATTGCCCACCTTGATGACAGGGACAAACAGTCCATTATCTGTCTGCACTGCCACATTGATGTTGATGTTATTAAACCTGAATTAGAATAAAATGTAATAATAAATAAGTGTCTCGCCGTAACAGTGTGACAACAACAACAACATTACCCCAGTGCCGCAAAGGCTCCTACCTAAGGTGGGGTAAGGGGGGGGGGTCGGATGTACGCAGCCTTGCCACTGTATTAAAGAACAGAGAGACTGTTTCCAGATGACCCACGATGAAAATTGCGTCAAAAATTGCATGAACCGATTGTTGCTTCATAAGTTTATATGATTTTGTTTTAAGAAGAGTGTGATTTCCGATTCTGATACACTTACTGGCGAATATAATCGTTGGTCCATGAACTGTTGCACTGAGGCACTTTCTGAAGCGCCAAAGCAGCAGCCTAACAAGATCAATGTAAGGCTGTCAGGTGTGACAAAATTTACAGGCTACAGAGTAGTGGCATTTCTATTGAAAAGCAAGTTATAAGAAAACTGAAAAGTCACTGCTTGGGGTTAAGTTCTCATGATAGAGTTGGAAAAGCAAGTTTTTAGAAAACAAGATACCTTAATTACAAGATCATTAATAGATAATTTCTTCCCTCCCGAAGCTGCTTGTAGAGCATTGAGCTGGGTCCGCAAACTGTACATAGAAATATCATCAGATCATCAGAAAGGACTTAATTTACAAACAGCTTCCAATTGAGATATTCAATACTTACTCCAGGAGTTTGTCGACACATGTATCTACTGTCAAATAGTAATGAGGAATAGTTTGCTTTGAGAGTAACAATGGTGAAGCTGTGATCTGCCAAGACAATAACATAAATAAAAACAAAAACAAATCTTAAAAAACTACAAGAATTTTTAGGTAGGTTTCATATACAAGCAAGTGCATAAAGGTAACCTTTATTATCTGCAAAAGTGGAATATCAGTGTAATCAAGAGATGAAGCTGCACTTGTGCCAACTTTAGGAGTAGCTACTGGAACCTCCTTTCAACCAGATGCTTCAAGAAAGGGGAAAATAAAATATCAAAAATTAAATGCATTATTGTAAGAAAGCAAGACACAATAGCAATAAAAGCATAAACAAGTAAAATCAACTTCAAAACAAGTCTAAATTATAAGGAATAGATGAATGGGAAATATACCCTAGTAATCTTCAATATCAGCCTTTACAATGCGTCCGTCAGGACCAGGTCCTTTGATGCTTGCGAGAGATACCTAAAAAAAAAGGAAACAAATTTAGGGTCATCGAAAAGGCAGTATCTCTTACATTTAGTTTACAATTATGGTAAAAATGAAATAAAAAAATTATTTACGGAAATACCTTGTGATCTTCTGCAAATTTCCTAGCCAAGGGACTGGCAAATACACGATCTGCATCTGAAGCTGGACTCGGCTTCGTTGCTCTTGGCTCTGGTGAACTGACAGGTTTCTCAACTGCCACCTCTTCCTTGGGGGGTGAAGTAACAGGGGTCTCTTTAGGGGCCTCAGAATCTGATGTTGAAGGTTTGTAATCTTTGAATTTTGCGATATCCTCCTTATCTTCAACAGTTATGGCAATCACCTACAACAGAAAATGTAATAATTAATCTCAGTAAGGTTCTAAACTCAGGCCATTTCAACACAATGACAGAAATCTGACATACTGTAGAAGGTCAGCAAATAATGCACAACCCAAAGAAGAAGAGTTTACACATTATTTAGGTCATAATTGTTCCCAATACTAAAAATAGGGCAAGGGGAGCTACAAGAGCTCTCATTATGCGTGGTCTCCAGGGAAGGGCCGAGCCCAGAAGGCTTAATGTAGACAACCTTCCATTGCATTCAAATGCAAGAGGTTGCTTATGCGACTTGAACCTTTGATTTCCAAGTCACATGGCAGCAACCCTTTAATTTTGTTCTAATAAAAAAATGTATACTGAATTTGTGATAGCTTCTTTCAGCCAAATGTGTGCAACGCATACTGAGACTATAAAAAATAGAAATTAATTAGGTTAAAGAGATTACACAAGTATCTATTAATTTCCGAAACTGCAATACAATGCTTTTCCAACTACTTGTTGGTTCTCGATAATATAGATGGTGCCTAATTGCACATGGCTAATTTAAGGATGCCACGATTAACCAGTGACAAAAAGGGCTGTCCGGAATTGAGGTTCACATATCACTAACAAGGTAACAATTGTGGCTTTGGAAACAGTCACTACCTAATTCATCGATCAAGTAATGGAAAATGACTTTTTAAAATCTACAACATTTCAGTTCCTATTCATCTTCTGTAGCTATTAAATGCATAAATTTCAGTCGCAATAAGGTGTTTCACATTGATTCTTTTTAAAGTACATGAACAGAAATTAAAATCATAAGAATCTAAAAATAGCAGATGACAACTTTGGTATGGAATCACATGCCTAGTGATTAGTAAAGTACCACTCTATATCAGAGCAAAAAAAGATGCATATCCATTCATTATAAGAGGTTTTCTCAAGTTGAACACAATTCCGGCTAGAGTAAGCTACACCTTCCTTAATGTATCAGCAAATAATCCCTTTACATATCGTACTTTGATACCAGAATCTATTACATATTACTAAAACTAACACCAGCTGACATCATCGCTGGATACATGGCATAATCACATTAAAAAATTTCCCTCCAAAATGCTATGATGACATCATCCATTTTAATATTTAATTAATTTAACTACTACATTTATTTTTCATTAGTGTAGTTGTTTTAGTCTTCCAAAGTTACATTTATAAACACTTGCCTTGAAAACAATTAATGATGATGGGAAAGACAATAATTAATTATCACCACCCCTTTTGAAAATTAAACAATTTTTATGATGGAAAACAAAATGATATCTAATGCTAACGTTTATTATATTTTATTTCTTTTACTTTTTATTTATTCATTTTCTAAAAAACAAACACTAATAACACCCTTCTATTAAAATTTATTTATATGATATCTAATGCTAACATTAATTATTTCTTAATAACAAAATTTATTTTTATGATGGAAAACAAAATGATATCTAATGCTAATGTTAAGACACTAAAATTTTCTTTATTTAATTTATTAATAGTAGGTTTAATAAATTTATTAACATAGTCGCATAAATATATTTCCACTTTTTATATACTTTTAATTGAACTTTGACTATTATTTTTATGTTACTTTATTTATCTTAATGACAATCTAAAAATTATTATTTGTAGTAATTTTAATGCATTATTCATATTAACAAGTTTTATAATTTCATTTGAATAATAAAATAACATAAAACTATTGTTCAAAGTTCAATTAAAATAATAAGAAAATGACACTATTTTTATGGGATGGCAACACTAGAAATTTGAAAGGATTTTATTGGAAATAAAAAGTGTAGTCAAGATGTAATTATGGTTCTTGGGGTTTAATTACTATATTATTTTTAGTTATTTATTTTCTCAAAAACAAATTAATAATGCCCTTTTTATAAAGATTCTAGCATTTATCGTCACTCCCTCGAAAGTCAAATATTCCTTATTTAAATTAAAAGTTATTTACATTAATTAATTAAAGTAAAGCTTCAGGAAAAAAAATAACAGTCTTAAAAAAAAAATAACTAAAACCAATACTACTATTATTGTCTTTCTTAGATGATGAAATTTGGAAATGAATTAACTGTAACCTACAACTTTCATATTATTGAATAATATTGATAAATTACTCCCTCCGGTTCAAAATAGATGTCGTTTAATTTGAAAATTTAGACAATTTTTAAGAAATGCACTTAATACAACAACTTTACTAACTAAAATATCAAATATACTCCTATTAAATGTTTCTCCCTCATACATTATTTCACACAGAAGGACTAAGTAATTATAAAGAATATGAAAATGTTATTCCGATAGATATGTCCATGTCCCGTGCATATTTCCAGAGTGTTATAGCTCTATTTATTTAAACTTTCTTATTTATTTCTGATGTATTTCAAACTTCAAAAATAAAAATAAAAATTCATTTTTGTATTGAGCGACGTAGATTATTTTGGTAGGTAATGACTAATGAACAATTTCATACTTTTTTTTGTACGTAATGACTAATAAAAATTTATTTTTTATTAAACTTTTTAATTGTTCTAAGATTAATATATTTTGAAGCTATTTATAATTCACAACATAACATAAGTAAGTTGATTTCGTTAAAACCAATTTCTCGATTATTAAGATGCTTCCTAATAATGAATTTAATTTTTTAATTTAATTATGTCATTTAAATTGTGTAAATATTGATCAAAAAATAAAATGAGATGTTAATTAAGAAACTAGAAAATAATAAAGTTTAAAATAAACCGTGCATCGCACGGGAATTAATCTAGTTCAAGACTAACACAACACCATGTCAAATGAGGAATAATAATGCACTCGTAGGACTAACTCGATGTAACAAATCTGAAGACTGCCGCACAAAGTAAATTAACTTTAAATGTGCAAACACCTGGGATTGCTTGCACTTAAGAGCACACAATATTGATTGAGAAGTACGATATAATGCATGGACCAGTTTGTCCCTTTCGCCTTACATCCTAGATCATGTGTTCATTTATGATCATGCATTTGAAAGGAACCTCATGCATCAAATACATCAGCTTATTAAGACATCCTCAAGTTCAGTCATGCAGCACGGGAATAGCATATTGGGGGAAAGGGATAAACAACCAGTATGATATTCTAGCAAACAACTGGAGAAATGTGGATCGGTGCCATAACAATACCTCACCAACTTTGATTTCTTTTGCTCCATCTCCACAGATTATCTTAGCTAGATATCCTTCCTCCATGCATTCCATCTCTACCGTGGCTTTGTCCTTACATGCAAATTAAAGCACTATCAGTTTGCAAAACAAAAAAGACATTTCAAAGAGAATTATTATCGAACATAAACTCAAACAGAGGACAAGTGACCATACTGTTTCAACTTCACAAAGTACTTCACCGGGTACAACTTGGTCACCCTCTTTCTTCAACCACCGTGCTATATTACCCTGCATTTCAGAGAGGTATAACCATTCAGAGAGAGAGAGCATATGCAAAGCAGTTGGAGGATATCCTGGGTTTTAGAAAGGTACAGACCTCGGTCATCGTGGGTGAAAGAGAAGGCATCCCAATCTCTTGGTGTGCAGGAAGGCCTGGATAAACAGTACTTAATTAGATGGTGAAGACACCAGTATATAAGAGGAAGAACTAAATCACACAAAGATGACAATCAAGGGAGCTAAGACTCTGTGTTAAGTGTGGCACGAGTGATCAAAACCTTGACTTTGAGAAAGAAAAAACAAATGTTGATAGTGCAGCACTGAACCCTCAAACTGCTAACCCTTAAGAAGTATGACACAAATCACCACATCAAATAAATTTTACAAGATTAGGCTCATTCAACAACTAAATCGTGTCTTGAGAAAGAGAAAGGAAATATTAACAAGCATGAGTGAGTAGAAAATTCAGTTGAATCAATAAAATTGAATACCAAACCGGCAAAACAATTTGACCCATCCCTACGGTATAGCACCTTTTATTGCTGATAAATAGAAACAGTAGAGAAGAAAGGACCAGCAATCAAACATGAAAAAGATTCAACACCAAAAACTTGTACCACAGAATTATATGCTCAACAATGGATGATTTCAGAAGAATCATAAATATAATCATTACTGAGGATCATCTTTACGATGACTTTCGACACAAAATGATAGCAAAGAGCATACCTGAATCAGTTGAAAAACTTCTCCTTGGCTGGATCTGAGTACTGATAGCCAAAACAAATCAATTAAAATAAGAATAATGGATATGCATGAGCATGTAAAGGATTACAAAGCGCAAACAAATTTACCATGACATTCCTCTATTAAACACCAAACCAGCCATTGTAGTTTCCACATTCGTTGCTGCTTTTGTCGCACTTCCACCATGAATCCCAACCAATGTTGCCTAAACAACAAAGAAAGGTCACAATCATTTATCTTCTATCGAGCAATATAATTTTCACAGAGCTGGACAGCATAACAAGACAAGTAAGCGAAAATTGGAGGAATATGCAAAGTGATTAAGATACCTTGGCAGGATTCACGGCCCTGTAACTTAGAGAAAACCTGGTTGTCTGTGAAGTGCATCCATCAGAAGACTTGGAAATACCTGCATCCTCACCAAGCACACAATAAATAGCATGAGGGCTTCACGTATATGAAATATTCATATGACTCTTTCTACAAGAGCAAATGAATAGGTTTTGAAATATACATCAGATTTATGAATGGTTTGAAATATAAAAAATGCACTCTTATTAACGTTTTATTTATCATCAGTGCATTAGTAAGATCAAAGTCAATAATTTTTAGTATCAGACCGGAGATAATGAAGTATTGTTTTTCCAATTCTTTTTTTTCCCCTAATGTCTCTCTTAATAATGTGAACAAATTTTTGGTCTAGCTGTTTTTCTTTGATAACTGAATAATTTTGACCATCCCAAGTGTGTTAGGTCATGGGTCTTATAACTTATTCATGAAGCATGATGAATTCAACTCAAAACCAATCAATTGTGTGTGTGTTTTATACCCCAAAATTTGTATGCTTACTGCAAGGGATTACATACCCGGTCAGGGATGTCAGAAGACACAAGACAAGAATATGGGCTTGGGTCCATCACATGTGCAATTAATAACCTCAAGCTAATAAGCATGACAAAATGAATTTGATGATTATAGCTACGCATCAAACATCACCAGGTTCAACACCTAGCACATCTTTGCAAGCTAATCCTAGGCTAGTCATGATCGGAACCAACAACCAGCTACTCAGATCTCACAGAGTAAAGCTAACGGTAACTCTTTATACTCAAATAAAAAGAGATTTTACCCCCACTTGAGAGAATTGAGCAAATATACACAGCAATGAAGAATAGACAACAGGATTTCACGATCCTTTTACCCCCACTTGAGAGAATTGGCCAGCTACTTACCATCTCCTCTTTCAGTGCAGAGCCGTGTATCACTGACAAACCAGCGGACCAGGATTTCACGATCCTTTTTCAGTAAGCCAGAGGCATTTCTCCACTGTGTAATTAAAGAAAAACATAAAAACAAATTTCATAAATACAAGCAAAATGATGCATTCATTCTCCAATGGACGATGTTATGAAAATGTAATGCTTGTACAGAGTTCAGATTCATTAAAGGGACAAAAAAAAACCACGTGAATATGAGGAATTCATAATAATTCTGATATAATAATATCTGTAGGAAAAAGAAAATCCATTTATTTGCAAAAGAAAGAAGTACGAGTAATCATCAAAAATGAGATGTATAATCATGCATAAACACAATTTAAGAAAAATTGCAAAAACAAAAAATAACCAAACTAGGGGTGATCATGGTCCGGTCAGGTCCATATTTTGTAAAACAAAATGATTCACCCAATTCTGGGTTGCATCCTCTTTATTCCAAAATCTGTCCCATCCTTGTTTGTGATTTGGTTTTGATATAAAGATGTGGGCTTTGATTCACAGAATTGAATGAATCAAGAAAGTGGGTGTTGATAATTCCTTATTTGGGGAAAGAATGAATAGAAAGATGCTGTCTGGTTAATGAGTTTTGGTTTGAAGATGGGTGCTTTTGAAGGTGAAGGGGTGAAGATGGTGGTGGTGATGATGGAGGGGGGAAATCGATTTTCCTATTTTACCCTTGAATATCAGGTCACGTGCACGTCACATATGGGGTTGGCCCAAGGTACCTTGGATGCAACAGAAAATTGGGTGGGGTACCTTTTTTGCAATATAAATGAGTTTAGGTATCAAATCCACACGAACCCAAAGAGTTTTGGTACTTTTTTGCAATTTTTCTACAATTTATGTGATTTCAAAGCAATTGCGTGATAAAGGAAAGACATTATGTATTGATTGAATTTCTAGGTCATTCAACTATGCTTGGGGATTGAAGAATCACGCATAACAAAAATTGAACGAAAAGTGTTTTGAGGTAAGTAGCACTCTTGACTAGAACAAGGAATTTCGAAAAGGATCTGAGATGATTTTCTCGCATTATGCAGATGAAATTAACTGATTTACTAAGGCCCTGGAAAAGTATGATGTCAATCTAATCACCCAGCTGACAGTGGAAAGGGTCGATGGATTGGAAATAGAAAAACCATAACACTAGATATCAAGGAGGATTGGCGTAAGTGAACAGTGGATTTAAAAATTTGACAGCAGTTCTGCATATCATTTCAGCACTATATGATGCTTGAAAGAGCTGAAACAATTAATCAAAATAAGGTCTGTCCATTTACTCATTTACTCATTTACTGTTGATGGATATAGTATGTACTGCATAATGCTCGTAATCATATACCCTTCAATGAAGAAAGTGTCTTTTAAGATCAACTAAGTCCTAATTTTCATTAGTCAATCAACGAGAATACATCAGAAGTTAGTCCATTGACACATAATTTTCAATATATAAGGTTTAACATTCGACTGGATATGTATTCTGTGTGGGGGACCATAAAATTTCTAGCCAATGCTTTGATTAGATTAAACTCTCTTCACATCTCAAGATCTTTTATCTCCTAGTGGTCCAAAATGGAATACAAAACAAAATATATCAGCACTGGCATCAATTATCACGCTTGAATTTCACATAATGCAGTATACCAAGACATCTAGAATCATGAATAGTAAAAGAATGGGGCAGCTTTCTGTTCCTCATATTTCCTCTAGCATTTTCTAAGGGTGTGCTCCCGAGTTTTGAAGGGAGAGAAAAGAAAGGGAGGGGAGGGAATTTAATATCTCCTCGAGGTGCTCTTGAGTTAGGAAGGGAAGGAAAAAAATAGAATTACACTTGTATCCTTAATAAAAGGAAAAGCATCGTTAGGAAGGAAAATGTTTTAGAATTCCTTCCCTTTCCTTTCTCTCGTTTTTAAAACTCGGGAGCACACCCTAAGATCCAAACAGAGTGTACGTAAACCATCTTAAGCAGAATTACTATAAAACTCCATCTCCAATCAGGGGAGGCTGCATTAAGGAACGAGAGGGGGCCGTGGCCCCCACTGGCTTTTAATTTTATTTTTTTATACATATAGCTAACAACGCAAACTAATTTTAAAAAAAGTTAAAATAATAAAAGGCAAGCGTAGAGACTCTTGCTTTTAATTTTTTTTTTTTATATTTATAGCTAACAACGCAAACTAACTTTAAAAAAGTTAAAATAATAAAAGGCAAAAGCGTAGAGAGAAAAGAAAAGAAGTACTGTGTGTTATCCAAAAAAAAAAAAAAAAAGAAAGAAAGAAAGGAGCGGTGAGCGATATGGGCGAATTGCGATGCCGAATTGCCGATGGACGATGATCAGTGACTCTCTCGGCTACCTCCTCTCGCGATAGCTTCCTTTTAGTGCTCTCTCTTCATCTCTGCGACGGTAAGAGTCAGAAATTCCTTGGTTATTCACAAACCCTAAGTAATAGTGAGAAGATATTTCAAATTTATGAGCTCAATTCCTCCTTCGAATTGTTTTACAGCATAAATGTGAAATACTCTCATTCCAGTTCATTGATTTCACTATCAAATCGCTCAAATTACTTTTAGGGATTTTAGGGGTTTTTTTTTACTTCGAAATTTTGGACAATAGTTTCAATTTTTGGGGCTTATGATTTTTTTTAACTATGCTTTCAGTTTTTGGGGCTTATGATTTTGTTTATTGTCAATCTTATTCTCAAAATTGCAGTTTTGAAACTATGAAAAGATATTTCAAGCCAATAAACTGTGAGGAACCATCACCATCTTTCGTTCAATCATTTGAGAATGATCAAGTTCAACGACTTATTGCTCCAATTCCAAGTGTACAAGTTGAACAAGTTTCAAAGGATATGAATGAGTGAAGCAACATTGAACAAAATGTTCGAAATAGCAAGTCAATAAACTCGAACTGTACTTTCAGGTATGTTTTTTTGTATATGGCTTTCTAAATTTACTAGCTAAAAAGTGCTTTTTTGTATCGAAGATCATAAACTGAAACATAATAAAAAATTGGCCTCCACTAGCAAAATTTTCTGGATCCGCCACTGTCTCCAATACGAGATCAAACTAGTTCAAAGTTTATTCGGTTTCTGAGTAGACACATTTGAAGAGCAAAACCAAACCATCTCCTCTTTCTTCTTTCATTTTTTTTTTTTTTTTGTTTGACGCAGACACAACATTTTTTAATAAACATAATGAAGCAGATTTAAACAAGCAAAATATATTTCCCTAGTAAATTCGGATATATAATACAATGCATTTGATAATTTAATCAATCAAACAAAGATGTACATAGGAAGATGGAATGAGCCAAGGTCCTCAAGGAAATGGAAGGAGAATTTTGAGATGAAGACATGTGAACCTGTCTGGAGTGACGCAAAATCTGAGATGCGTAAGTCATGATTCGACAGCTCCGTTCACCGGAGTACGGAAGCAAACCCTAGAATATCTGACGGAGTCGATGGACGGAAAGAAGGCGATTGATGTCGAATTTTGGAGTTGGGGAATTTTGGGCTACGAGTCAAAATAGAGAGGAGAGGATCCGTTATTCGGTTTAGATCAAAGAGCAATGTTCACCTTTCGCTTCTTTCCCTACTTTATGGGCCTCTGGGCTCTGGCTGCGTTGAGCCTCGAAAAGGCGCCTGTGTTATTCATTTTCTTGTTGAGTTGGTTTTGGAGAAACTAGTTTCTCTCAAATATTATAAAAAGTTTTGTTTTATTTTAAAAATTGGTTTAATGATAGATTCAAAAAGTCGAGCTAGTTTGGTTTAAAATTCATGTATCAATTTTTTTAAATTAAAAAAAGACTTTTTATAATATTTGGAAGAAACTAGTTTTTCTCAAAATTTTCTGTTTCTTTTTATAACTCGTCGACATATTAAATTATTAAATTATTTAGGCCTCATTAGACTGTTTATTCTTTTTCTCTATATAGATCTGAATGTCTATTATTTTTTACTTAATTTTCAGATGTAAAACTATTATTTATTTGTCTTTTAATTAATTTTTTTCATATATATCTTTCATAAATTTGTAATTTCAAAAATATCCAACTCAAATATTAGATCAACAACCATTCATCATATTTCTCTACTTCATTAAATATCGTAACTCTAATTTTATATATGAATTCAGATGAATTATCGAACAACTTGAGTAATTCAAAAATCAGCCTTTAGACGCTATCTATTTTTAGTTCAGTCAAATTCAAACGTGAAATCAGATTTCATCACTTAACACTTAAAAAATCAAACGTCATCTTAATTAAAAAAAAATACAACTAAAGATATGCATTTAAAATGCAAATAAAATTAATAAATGAGTTATAATCTTAGAAAAATAGATCATGTTAAAATAATCCAATTGATGAATACAATCCTAAATCCTAGAGAATATGAATGAGATAGAGTTGTTCCTTTTTTTTTCTATTATATTCTAAATGCTTTACAAATAAACAACAATAAAATTTTAGTGCCAACATAATTTGGATCAATTAGCACGAATAATTAAAGAAGAGAGAGAGAATAGGAAAAAAAATTGTGAAATTTGAAAAGGTAATTTAAAAGGAGAAATAGGTGGGAAGAAATTTTAAAAAGAAATAGAAGATCAAAATGGAAAAAAAAAATGATAAGGACCAAAACAAAAAATAAAATTGGATGTCTGTAAATTACCTCATCCCTCAATTGTTTCTTTCTTTTATATCCAGACATCCATAATATTATACACATCTACACCACATTCGTCTTATGAACATGATAGTGTACACATCTACACTTCATGCCCAACCATCGAATGGTAGAATTTTCTTTAGAATCTATCTCGAGATCACAAAGAAACCATATGTCACTTTTCAATTTCAAGCAACTTGATGATTATGTAAGTCACATCGCCATCTAATTCTCTATACTTTTAAAATAGATAGAAGATAGCTAAAAAATCAAAGCATTGTACAATCTTCCCATTTAAGGTGATCGTCCATGCCCCATTGCTTCCGATATTTCTAAACTTACACTCCAATTATTCAGCTTCGTTTTTACTCATCCTAACTCTAAGAATCCAAAGTATGTCTGTACAATTTCAACTTACTTTCAATGTATTCTTTTGTCTTATCAATCAACACAATATCATATGCGAATGCCATTCACCAATGTCAATCGCCTTGAATTGACCCCGCCAATTCGTCCATGATTATAACAAGGAGAATGGGACTAAGTGCAGGACTCTGATGTACTTCAATCGTAATAGGAAATTCTCTGTCTTCCTGCAATAGTCTGCACACTTAACTTTGCCATAAATATCCTTCTGGTGATACCAATATAACTTTTTGAAACATCTTTTTTGCTAAATTCCACCAAAGTTCATCTCTTTGTACTTTATAATACACCTTCTCCAAATCAATAAAAACTGATGATGTCAAAAACGTTCGGATCGGAGAGTCGGCGCGGGTTGTGTAACGCCAGAGCCCGAAGACCGGGTCGAACGCTATCGAATTTGACGACTAGCCCCACGAAACCACCATGAAGTCTTTCCAAAGACGTGTTGTCCTCACTTACATGCTCACTGAGAAACTTTCCAGTGGGTCACCCATCCTAGAATTTCCCCAGGTCAAGCACGCTTAACCTTGGAGTTCTTATAGGATGAGCTCCCGAAAAGAAGATGCATCTTGGTGATATGAGCACTAATCAAATCATATCAAACATATCAGGCACACACATTTTTTTGGGGATGTTACAATCTCCCCCACTTAGGATCCTTGCCGTCCCCGGCAAGGCCTACTTGGATCGAAACCCCGGGCAGTGTGGATCCAGAGGGGCTCGTACGGATTCGAGGTGACTCCGCGACTCCGCGGTGTGCACTTTGTTCCGCGCGGCACTTTGCTCCACGCTTCAGGCGGGTCCCGCTCGATACCATTTGTAACGCCCGAGCCCGAAGAGCGGGCCAGCTTAGCCTATCGAGATTTGACGGACTAGCCCCCTGAGCCACCACAGTGCTTTCCGGCACGTGTTGTCCTCAACTTACATGCACTCTTCAGAAACTTCCCAGTGGGTCACCCATCCTAGAATTTCCCCAGGTCAAGCACGCTTAACCTTGGAGTTCTTATAGGATGAGCTCCCGAAAAGAAGATGCATCTTGGTGATATGAGTAGCACTAATCAAATCATATCAAACATATCAGGCACACACATTTTTTTGGGGATGTTACACCGATCCTCGTTGTTGGCTGTGTATCAATCTTACCGATAATATCATTTTAAATTTATATCTCTAATTTTATTTTAGTTACTATTATTTACTATAAGTAAAATTATATATGAATGATCATATTTGTCTTTATTTTGTAAATGTAGTATTGGTTTAACAAGCACACGAAGGTGATCAATGCAACAAGAAACTTGCTTCCAAGGTGTATGAAGTGGGAAGTGTCAAAGAAAATTGCCAATTTCAAGGATTTTATCAAAAACTTGAGAAGTGATCAGGTATAAAACACGTTGACGATGTTATGTAGTAAATTGTTTAGTATTATCATATCATATACCAGTTGCTATAGGAACATTCATAGTGTTGTCATGTCCTATATCAACTGATATAGGACCATTCAATGTCTTATAGAATTGATATATGATTTTTTGAGGTCCTATATCACTTGATATAGGACCATTCAATGGTTTTTTAACTGCGAATATGAGGTTGTTAAGTCCTATACCAGTTGATATATGACCCTTCAATGATTTTTTAAGGTCCTATATCACTTGATATAGGACCATTAAATTGTTTTTTAGCTGCGAATATGTGGTTGTTAAGTCCTATATCAACTGATATAGGACCATTCAGTGGCCTATATGATTTTTTGAGGTCCTATATCACTTGTTATCGTTAAATATATTCATTCGATATAATAATTTTATCATAGGTTAAAGTTGAAGAGCTCGCATTGACAGATGAAGAGAAGGAGTTGTTGATAGAGAAAACAAATGAGGATGGAAAAGACGATGATTTTGAAATGTCAGTTGTAAAACATGGTACTGAAAAAAAAATGGGGGAGGGGATGAAGATGAAGGAGGATGTACGAATCTCCAAGCGTTAGTAGATAATTTTGAATTAATGTTGGGGACCAATCTGACACCTACTGATAAAGGTCAGGCGAGTGGGTCAAACGAATTGTTTGAGTTGAGGAGTGAAAATGAAAATTTGAAGCTGGAAAAAGCAAAGTTGCTGGAACAGATTAAGGAGTACGAACTGAAAACCAACAACGCGATTGAAGAGGGGCATATTTTTTTGGCTGCTGAGGTTGAGTTGAAGAGAACATTTGACAATGCGCTTAAAGAAAAGGACAGAGAGATTGAAAAACTTAAAAGTTTGCAAGAGGAGAGAGACAGAGAAATAAAAATTTTGGAAGAAAAATTGGCTGAAAAGGAAAAGGAAAGTTTGCAAAAGAAAGCAAAAAGCGATGAAGAGAAGAGCTTGGAAATTTTGTTGTGGGAAACCAGGACAAGAAAGTTGATTTGATGGGCTCCATGGAAAGAAGAGTAAAGGAAAGAGGGGATAAGAGGAAGAAGAAGGTCGATCCTGATTACACATACTACAGAAAGAAGAGGAGGCCACAAGTTTCAAACATCGAAGGGAAGAAGAAAACAGAAAAAGAAGAATTGGGTGGGAGTAAAATGGTTTTAGATGTTGATGAAATGGAAGATAACAGTTTGCAAGAGGAGAGAGACAGAGAAATAAAAATTTTGGAAGAAAAATTGGCTGAAAAGGAAAAGGAAAGTTTGCAAAAGAAAGCAAAAAGCGATGAAGAGAAGAGCTTGGAAATTTTGTTGTGGGAAACCAGGACAAGAAAGTTGATTTGATGGGCTCCATGGAAAGAAGAGTAAAGGAAAGAGGGGATAAGAGGAAGAAGAAGGTCAATCATGATTACACATACGACAGAAAGAAGAGGAGGCCACAAGTTTCAAACATCGAAGGGAAGAAGAAAACAGAAAAAGAAGAATTGGGTGGGAGTAAAATGGTTTTAGATGTTGATGAAATGGAAGATAACAGTGTTTTATTACCAACATTTAATGAGAACTTCAGTCTCACAACCAAGTACATGGATGAGGCAACAAAGAGAAAATTTACATATTTATGCGGAAGAATCGCACGTCCGTAAGTAACACTTTTATTAAAAATTGTTTTCATTTATTAAAAATCTTGATGATAATAGAAATTTTTATTTTTTTTTGTTTCCAGTGACAGTGTATGGTACATTTCGGGATTGCATGTGGCGATGTGGCAACTGTGGGAATTGGCTCATGATAAGATGACCGAAGCTGCGGTACAAACATTTTTTATCCCTGAACTATTTTGCATGAATGCTCTATTTTGCTTTTTGATTTGGATGTGCCTTGTTTGCTTTATGCTTATAACACTTGCTATAGGACCTGTTCTACTGTTAATATCATTCTGAGTTAACATGCTTCATTTTGTTTGCAATTATTTATGTGGCATAGGACCTGTTCCAGGTCCTATAACCTTTGCTATAGGACCTGTTATAGTGTGCATTTGATTTGGAGATGATTTGATTCAGTATGATTGTTTGATGATGTGGTATGTGACTTGTAATAGGTCCTATAACCTTTGTTATAAGACCTTCTCTTTTTTGCTTTTTGATTTGGATGTGCCTTGATATAGGTCCTATAACCTTTGCTATAGGACCTGGATGTGCCTTAACCCAGTAACAATTGTTATATTATTAATGTGACAGAGGACCTGTTCCAGTTTCTATAACCTTTGCTATAGGACCTGCTCTATTTTGCATTGGCTCTCGATTTCACTCCATAAAGCATAAAGCTGATAATTAGGACTTAACAACGTGTTTTTTTTTTTTACTATAGTAAATATGTGGTTTAATACATATGCCAATGAACGCTGACTTGTTACTCATTAAATGGAATTTTAGGTGATGGATGCTTACCTAAACATTTTGAGGGACAAATACAAAGAACTCCCCCCTCCATCTGGTGGACGCCAAAGGCCAAAAGTTAATTTTGTCTCAAGTTTTGCTATCGTAAGTCTTATTTATTGATTTAAAAGATATTTACGCCTCAATTTTTTTTTTTTTTAATTAAAGTTAATTATCAGCTTTATGCTTACATTTAAAATTTATTTGTTTCCAGCAATGGTTGAAGGACAAGAACTCAGAAGAAACACAGAGAGGAATCAACAATGTCATCAAACAATTTACGGATGATGAAACAATTTTTATATTGTTTTCAATTCACTCATCAAGGAATGATCGTGGTGTCAGGACAAACGATCATTGGACATTGCTAGTGCTTGACACAGAAAATGGGGAGTATAAATTTTACAACTCCATGAAGAGGACAAAAGGAAAAAACCACTACGCAACACACGGAAAACTAATGGTAATATTTTATATATGAGCTGTAATATGCTGTGTATAATGTTACAAGGACCTATAGCAACTGCTATAGGACCTTTAAAATGCTTTATAGCTTTGTATATGACGGTGCCAGGTCCTATATCCAAGCTTTGCATAGGACCATTCAAATTTCTTTTTAAATTTTTTGAATTCGATGCACGGTGTTTGATTTCACGTATAATAATTAATTCCTTTCTTTCAATTTCAGTTTGATCATGTCAGGACACTGTACAAACGACTAGAGGAGACTCAAAAGGACGTGGATACTTTCATAGATTTGAAACGCGGAGACATTCCACAACAGCAAGATGATAGTTTGGATTGTGGAATAATCGTCCTAATGGAAGCAGAGGAGATGTTTGATAAAGGAGTAATTAGCAAGACATATGAAGACGATGCTGTCTCGAAGTATAGGGGGAAAATGATACATGACATTTTAGCAAGTCCACATTGTCCTCATCATTAATAAATTAAACATCTTAGTTTCTTTTTGGATGGAATGATAAAAATTGGTGATTGTTGAACAATTTACTTTTATATTTGATATATGTTGGTTAAATACTCCCTCCGTCCCACCAACATTGATACCAAAAAAATGGGCACACCAATTAAGGAATACTAATTAAATAAGATAAAGTTGAGAAAAAGTACAAAAATTAAGAGAGGGTTTCAGTTCTTTAATTTTTGGCTCCAAAAGCCTAATCTCAAACTTCAAATATTTACTGAGATTACATAAGTTAACAGGGAAGTGACTTCCCTCCAAATTTCAAATTACATCCAAAAATTTTGAATCTCCCACTAATAAATTACAACACTACATAAATAAGACCCACCATTTTAGTCTCAGCTTAAACCCATTACCAAACCAAGAACAGAAAAAGAAAACCAAAATGGCCATTTCCAAAGACAAAAGGTTGTTGATTGGCCAGTTCTTAGCAGTTTCAGCCAAAAATGGGAGGATTCCAAAAGCTGCTGTTGAAGAAGCTATGCTCCAGTTTGGTATAAGCAGGCCCTCAGTCTTCAGGTTCTGGAAGAGGGTAAGGAATCAGGTGCGGCTTGGTCTTCCAATTGCTTTGCCTTCAAGAAGAGGAGGTATTAATGCACATAATAAAATTAAAGTAGATCTTTCTAAGCTCAAAGCAATACCATTTCATCAAAGAGGTACAATTCGAAATGTTGCAACTGCCGTAGGGGGTAAGCAAGAGTACAATTTTCGAGATGGAAAAAATCTAAGGTGATCGAGACCACATAGTAATGCCATAAACACCTTTAAGCTGAAACACACAAAGAGCTAGGCAATTATTCGGTTTAAAGGCACTCGGTTATGACTCTTACGCATATTGTCCAAAGTTCAAAAGCATGACTCATGTTATACATGTGGATGAAAAGTGGTTTAACATGACCAAATGTACGGAAAGATATTACATTTGTCCAGGAGAAAATGAGCCTCATAGGTCTTGTCAAAGCAAAAAATTTGTGGTAAAAGTCATATTTCTATGTGTTGTTAGTAGACCCATTTACAAAGAAAATGGTGAGCTTTTATTTGATGAAAAAATAGGATTGTGGCCATTTACAAGGAAAGAAGGCTGCAAGAGAAACGCAAGAATAGGAATGCGGGGAGCATAGTTACCAAACCACTTGATTCTATTAACGGAGAAGTGACAAAGAAATGATGATCAACCATGTTAGTTCGTTCACTTTTCTTATTTTCATGTTATTTTTTATTTCCATTGTTTTAATGCCTTTGAAACCCCAATTGATTGCGGAGTTCTCCCCTGATCAAGCAAAAATGGCCAGGTTCGGAAAGTAAAAGCATAGTCATACGTGGGACAATGCTCCACCACATGTGTCCCTACATCGAGATCCAGTTTCATTGCGCGGCAGCAGAAGGTGGATTCAATATTACACTAATGTTCCCGGCCAAATTCACCGAGATACCAAGCGTCAATGATCTAGGATGGTTCGGATCAATACGGTCATTACGGACGGATGTGCAAGCAACTAATGTTGATCGGTTGGTGTATGCGGTGGAAAATTCTTTCGCAGAACTCTCGTATATCACATAGGACAATGTATTTCTAACATTTCGCAAACATGTTTGAAATCTATTATGATTGTACGTGGAGCAAATAACTACAAAATTCAAAGACACGTGGGAAAAGCCGCTTAATGGGTTAAGAAGAGCTACTACCAAACGTAGTTGTTCGCTTAGCTTGCATAGCTGCGAGAATGCTTATTGCATCCGCTTGGATAAAGCGGAGTAAATGATGAACTTCGAGGGCAATGACGGAAGAATTTTCTTAAGTTCAAAAAAAAAAGAGACGGCTCTTTTGTCTCAAAGATTTGGCCGTCTTGAATTTCCCGGTAAGAGCTGTCATAGAAGGTGTAAAAAAGACCTTTGAATGTAATAGAAAGATGGCCTTTGAAAAAGACCTTTCAATGTAATAGAAAGATGGTCTTTTAATGGGCCAGAAAATCGGGGCTTTTTGAGTTTCAATCTCCCAAGCAGTAGCCGCAGAAGGTGTAAAAAAAAAGACCTTTGAATGTAATAGAAAAAAGATGGCCTTTGAATGTAATAGAAAATTGGCCTTTTTGATTCTCCCAAAGAAATGGGTCGCATTTTGTGTAAAAAAGACAAGACCCTTTTCACTTCGCATGATTATCATCACTGAGTATGACAAATTCAAAAATGACCTTCCAAAAACCAACAAAAACATCATAGACACCATTTTTGAGCTAAAAGAAAAATTCCATCTCACCAACAACAAGTACCATCACAGACACCATTTTAAACCACCATTTTAGTCTCAGCAAATACCATCATAGACACCACAAAAACCAACAAAAACATTTTCAATATCAAGGCAGCATCTGTTCTCATACAAATAGGATATTAAACCACCATTTTAGTCTCAGCAAATACCATCATAGACACCCCAAAAACCAACAAAAACATTTTCAATATCAAGGCAACATCTGTTCTCATACAAATAGGATATTAAACCACCATTTTAGTCTCAGCAAATACCATCATAGACACCCCAAAAACCAACAAAAACATTTTCAATATCAAGGCAACATCTGTTCTCATACAAATAGGATATTAAACCACCATTTTAGTCTCAGCAAATACCATCATAGACACCCCAAAAACCAACAAAAACATTTTCAATATCAAGGCAACATCTGTTCTCATACAAATAGGATATTAAACCACCATTTTAGTCTCAGCAAATACCATTATAGACACCCCAAAAACCAACAAATACAATTTCAATATCAAGGCAGCCTCTGTTCTCATAAAAATAGCACATTAAACCACCATTTTAGTCTCAGCAAATATCACAAAACATCATCAAGCAAGACACATAAACTCGAATAAGTTTTAAAACAATAGCAATAATTTTTTCCAACCCAAATTACCAACAAGCATAATCCTCATCATTTCACTCCGAAGAAGAAATATTCCAAAAGAAATTCGTACTCTTACTCGTAAAAAATGCACCAAAAGTAGTAAAATTCGTAGATACGACCCGATAAGTGTAGGAAGACAAGAATTTTTTAATTTCATCCGCGTAGCCGGGTATAAATGGACTCGTCAATCGCATCCTTAGCAATCCATTTTGGTAAGAAACAAAGCCATCATTCTGTGGATGAAAGGTACATCCTGTGATCCGAATTCACCTGACAAAGGCGGGACCTCTATTGCGTGTTTTCGAACGATATTCAAGCTCCATTTCGCCCATTAACGATTCGCCATGCTCGTAATCACTAAACTCGAAGCCCTGTGCACTTCGGTATCGCATGGACTAGTTGACGAACCGTAGTAATCGTAAGCGAAACGCGAGTCTCGTGGACCCACCACTCCGTAGCAGCAGCCGAGGAACCGAAGGAGAAATTTCCCCAAATCGGTAGCACCGCACATGTATCCGACCCGGCAACTTCAACCGAAGGAATCGCCGCCACCGTAAGGCTTCAACGGGCAACCAAACCTTGGAACCGAGGCTCAAGTGGGCCGTGGATGAAGTCCGATCCACGGCTTTGAAGAAGATGGGGTTGCATAGGAGCAAGTGGAATCGACGAGCTGTGGGTTTCTTCGCATGGCCGAAAGAACGATGTAGGGTTTCTTTCAAGATGGAACTGAGAAATGAATGGAAAGGGGGTAGTTGCAACGGGTATTAGGTCATGGACTAAATTATGTTAGGTAAATGATTTTATTAATGGTCCAATTACAATTAGATTTAGGTAATTAATTTC